>JACEGR010005206.1:0-76399 GCA_014170235.1 Listronotus bonariensis
AACGTTACAAAAATGCTGCAACAAAGGTATAGGTCTATAAATACGTTTGAAAATGACCATAGCTTATGTTACTTTTTTTTTAAAGTGGACAGATTAATTGTTTAAGAATATTGACAAATATACTGGGTGTTCCACTTAAGATAGCAAGGTTCTTTTTTATAGAAAAAACACTTTATATGAATTTTTAAAAAACCTTAAATATCTAAAAAACCTTACATTTTTGGTATAGAAATCGCAAAAGAAACTTACCCTATTTTTATTTCTAAAATCTAAAAAATGGCCCAATATACAGAGTGTTCCATTAACAAAAAATGATATTTCGCTTTTTAATTATTGAGATTTTCGCCATGCTATAAAAATACCCCGTATAAGATCTATTCATATTTTTTACAAGAATTTGTTTTGTCGTCCTTAGTGTGTTAAAATACCCAGCAAAGTATTAATAAAAACCAATGTATTTCCGTTTTTGCCTAATTTTAAGATAACCTGTTTTTACGAAAGATTCACTAAATTATAAATAGCGTGGCAACATCGCCACGATTGTCAAAATAGAATAACGTACTATATGCAAAATTTTGTGCTGAATCCGATACTGTAAACAAATTACAATTTTTAAAAAACTAACTTCTTAGCCATAATTTTTTTGAAACACTCTGTATACATCAAAAATATTTTTGGGACATGCACGTTTAAAAACCCTACAACTTTTATATAAAACTTGTTAACAGCAAAATTATTGGACTTTCGGCCACCCTGTATGTAGATATTAATTTCTGTTTATTGTGTTTATTGTGTTTAAACTTTTAAAAGAATATTTTTAACTGTGTTTATACTTTTAAGAGTATATTAAGGTTGGTATAAATTGTTTGTGTTTTCTTTTTCAAACATTTGTTATATCCTTGATTACTAATTCTCAGTATTTGGTAAGATTCGTAAGAAAAGTTCGATTGATATTTAATTAAACATTCGCTAGAACGTCCGTTAGGATAGGACTTACATGTTAAATATACAAAATTTTAAAAGTTTATAAGTGCCGCAAGGTCTATGAAAAAAAAAACCTTATGTATAGAGGACACTGGTAGGTATATATAATAAAAGTTTTAAAAAATCGTAAGTTGGCCGTTTTTAAGAAACCTCCTTAACTAATAAATAAAAAACGCAAACACTAAATTTTATTTTGTATTTAAAACAAGGTACTAGAATATTAACAGCAAATAACTCTACCAATAAATAATAAATAAAGCTATATCTTAAAAAAAACTCTTGTCCTGTAATGATAAAAAATTAAAAATTATACTTAAATTCCTTAATGGTGTATGAGACTTAAATATATTATACAAAAATTGTAATACATGTGTATTACAAACAAGCAACCTAGAAATATTTGACATCCTATCAGCTGAATAAATAAAAAAAACATAAGGATTTATTGACCCAATATTTTATCAAATAGTACATTGGTAAACAATAAACTCAGTACAGAACAGTACAGTTTATAAATGCATTTCTGCCTGTTAGTCAACCTGTAAATTAACTAAGAAAAAAAATGGTTCAAGCAATTGCAACTTTTTTCTCATTTTAATGATTTTTTTTTATAAATAATAATAAAAATTTTGGTAAACAGGATAATAATATTTTTACGATTCTGCAATTAATCCCTATGAATCCACATAAAGTAAACTATTTACAATTTAGGTTTACTATAATAGCCATTTGGTAACGTATTCCTGGTTACTGTTACTGACAAGGTATGAAAAAAGCCGTAAAATATCTTTCTATCTTGCTAAAAGATGTTTACAACACATGCTGATAATTTTCCTGAGCTTCATATTGATGTCCATAACCATCAGTTTCCGCTAAGCTATGTTCAGGAATATGTTCTTGGTGATCAGGTGAATCTATCGGTGGAGTTCTATGAACCACTGCGTTAAAACCACTATGTTTATCTGCTGTGTACTCTACTGTCCTGATAGAACCATCAGGTTCCACCAATGAATATTGGCCTTTGACTACGTCACCATCTCTTGTCTCTTGTTGACTCTTGATATCACCACTGTGAAAGTCGTTTACACCATATTTAAAGGAGTACTTTGGGGGAGCCTAAAATTTAAAAAAGTTAAGGGTTTGTATAATTTTATTAGAAACAATTTTTTTCTTTCAAATGGAAAGGGGAATCATGTAGAACCTCGTTTAAAGGGCTCTTTAATTTTCTACTTAATGTTACTTTGCTTTAAAAATCCGTCCAGCTATTTCAGAACCGTTTAAAATTTGACCTTAATGATGTAAAAATAATGCGCTTTTAACGAAATGGGCTTGTAAGTCTGGAACGGCTAGGCCGGCTAAGACAAGGTGCTGCATGACCCTTCTTTTCATGTGGGAAAAAATTGCCAGTGCCCCCTTGAACCTAGGCCACGTGACTAAAATCA
Source organism: Listronotus bonariensis (assembly GCA_014170235.1). Classification (NCBI taxonomy): domain Eukaryota; kingdom Metazoa; phylum Arthropoda; class Insecta; order Coleoptera; family Curculionidae; genus Listronotus; species Listronotus bonariensis. The sequence continues at coordinate 2,427 of JACEGR010005206.1, forward strand.
TTTTTATGCCAAAAAGTAGTTAAAGTATTTTACCTCTTTACCCAAATTTCATCCAACTTCGCTATTTTGTCCTATTCAAATGTTATGGGGAAAAGAACTTTTAAAACCCGCTCTGTATGTACAGTGCGTCCAATCTAACTTGTCCACATTTTAAATCTCTATAACTTTTTTATTTCTTAACTTAAAAAATGATCCAAAATTCAACAGTACATTATCAAGTTTTTTATGTTATGAAGATTACACAAAACAATTTTATTAACCGAATATATTGGCATTGCTTACTTTTTAAATGGGACCCCCTGTATATTATACCACCATTAAAAGGTCTTTTAAAGAGCTTCACAGAAATATTACATTTGATATATCTATCTTAAATGGTTTAGGAATTATGACTATTTAAATCTCAAACATAATAGCTATAATTTCAATTATACCTACAGTCTAAATTTAGTGCCGCGGGTAGGTATAGTGGAAATTACATATAAAATTTTTCATATTTAATTGGTCATTTTTCCGAAAGTATTAAAGATAGATAAACCAAATGTGGTATTTTTGTAAAGCTCTTTAATAGACCTTTTAATGATGGTATAATATACAGAGGTGTCGTTTAAGAAAAAGTAAGTTATGTCAACATCTTCTGTTAATCTAATTGTTTTAGGTAGTCTTCATAACAGAAAAAAGAACTTGATAATTTACTGTACAACTTAGATTTTAAATCATTTTTTAAAGTTAAGAAATAAAAAAGTTATAGAGATTTAAAATGTGGACAAGTTGGAGCTAAACTTTAAACGCTTGTAACTCTAGACGAATTTGCCCATTTTTAAAAATAAAACAATGATGACTAGAGAATCAACAGGTCCTTAAAACGAGGGGCTACATGACCACCCTTTCCATTAAAAAAAAAAAAAAAGTTGATGGTGCCTCTTTGGCACTAGGTTACGTAACCAAAATAATTTTAATGTCAAAAAGTAGTTTAAGTGTCACCCTTTACCCAAATTCTACCCGATCTCAATATCTTGTCCCATTCAAAAGATAAAGAGATGATGACTTTATTATCCTCACTGTATTTTTAAAAAGCATGCAAAACAGCAAATTTATTAAAAAAATACATTATTGGTCAATATTTTCAAGACAAGACTAATTGAAATGAATTCTAAGTAAAAAGTTATATAACAATCCGTTTGTACAATTTTGATACGTTATTAACCAACAAAGATACAAAGGGTACTTGAAAATGCCAAACTTTTAAAATCGCTCTGTAGCTATGATGGCTTTGTTTATGGCATCTTGTTTTTTTTTTGTTTCATAAAAATATATCAGTTTCGCGAAAAAGCAAGACTCCATCTTAAACAATAGCTGAGATATTTCGCTGTTGCAACCAAAATGAGACACACTGTAGAAGGTAACACACTCTCTTGACGCCACACAACTCAATTTGTAATAGCTGGATTTTTAATTTGTACTTATCAGCACAATATTTATTTTTTGGTAATTTTAACGTTATAGTGTGGAAGCTTATGTCGTTTCTTATTTACTGACTGAAGAAGGTTTTGTAGTTTCTCTAGTTGTATAAGACTTGTTTCTAATTTAAATTTTTTAACTTTTTTATTTTTTTAGATAGCAAATTGATACCCTTTATATATATTTTTGGTACACCAAGCTAATCTTATTTCTGTTTTTTACTTACATAATAATCTACAGGAATATGATGATGTTCCTGAAGGGGCTCTTGAATAAAATCATGATGTGAATATCCTCTTGACTCAACCTGCGAATGTTCTAGCTGAAGATTCTGGTGAGATTCTGCTGTTTCGTCATTAACAGCATATTGAGGATAATGAACAGCATTTTCGCTTGGAGATAGGTAGTCCTGGTACACAATTTTGGGACGGGGATAGGCTGATACTGTAACTGTGACTAGGCAGACCAGAGTAGCTATAGATACCTAAAAATAACAATAAAAAATACAGAGTTATTTTTAAGTTAGTATTTTTTTAACACTGTTTAAAATGCAAGGAAATAGGAAAATGTTTTTAATTAAATTCTGTCCATGAATGCTTTCTTTCAAAGAAAAAAAATGCTTTTTTAACATAACTTTTTTACTACTTCAGATATTTCCTTAAAATTTCGTACTCTTCTTTTGATTACATAACATTTTTTTCTGTAACAGTTTTTAAAAAAATTACCAGTGGCGTTCGAACAAGATTTGTATTATTTTTTCTGAAGAAAAAAATAGTACGTCGCTACATTTTTAAATAAATATTATTTTTGAAATACTTATTTACTTGGGAGTTAATTTAATTTTTTAATATTTTTAGTTCGACGCACGGTTTTCGTTGCAAAAATAAAAGCCATTTTGATGCGTGGTAAAGGGCCGAGACGAATTCACTCCCATTTGAAGCAGGTAGGTTTTCTGGACAACCGAATTCACTCCCGCCATGGGTCGAGTTCACTCCACGTTAATTATTAACAGAAACAGGGGTTTCTTTAAAAATTTAGACATGGTTGCCATATGTTTGTGTAAAAATAAATTTTGGAACTATAAAATTTGTTATCGCAATTTTTGATTTAAAACATGAAAGAGGGAAACCTAGAGGTCTAAATTAAACAGATACATCATTATAATATAATTCCTTCTTTAAATGTTATAATCTTATTTAAATACCATGTTTTTAAGTCGGATTACAAGTATCATTATGAATAATAGACCCTTTTTAATTAACAGGTAGGTAGTAAAATTAGCTATAACAGGTAGGTAGTAAAATTAGCTATAACCTGTGGTGTAAAATAAATTTTAGTTTAGTTTACAAATATACTCTGGTAGTTTATCCTGTAAGCAATATGGAAGCTAAAATCATCAAAAGTGAAAGGGGCAAAGATCTCATCGTTGTCGATGGGTTTAAATTCTCATTTCACAAGTTGTTGGCAAAAGACACGTTAAGAAGATGGGCTTGTACATCCAGAAGACCCCCTTGTAAGGCATTTGTAAAAACCAGACTAGAGAATCTGGAGATCGTAGAAGCTTGTTTGGACCACAACCATGAGAAGACACCCGAAGAGCTTTTGAATAGGCAAAGTATAAGTAATGAAGTGAAACAATCTGCTATAAACGATATTTCTGCGAAACCAATGAAGTTAATTCGAGCAAAAGTAAGAGAATCACACAGCGATACTATTACTATTTATGACGTGGAACGAATCAGGAAGAATATGTATTCAACAAGATCTAAAATTTTACCAAAACTTCCGGTTAGTGTTTTTGAGTTTCACGATTTGTTAAGTACTTTAGATATAAAAACTAACAAGGGTGAAAGTTTTATGTTAAAAAACGATCCTCAAAATAATATTGTGATGTTTTCATGTACAACTAACTTATCTGCATTAGGACAAATATCGGAATTGTATGTTGATGGAACTTTTCAGTATTGTCCAAAATTTTTTTGCAGTTGTTTACTGTTCACGGTTTCAAAAACGGTCAGTATGTTCCTCTTATTTTCTTTCTTCTCCCAAACAAACATTTCGAGTCATATAAATTAGCTTTTGAATATCTCAAAGAAGCATATCTTACATTAGTTGGTGAGAGTTATGTTCCAAAAGTTATAACTGCCGATTTTGAAACCGCTATACATAAAGCAATTTTATATGTTTTTCCTAACACTAAAATTAAAGGCTGCAAATTTCACTTATGTCAAGCATGGTACAGAAAAATACAACAGTTACACCTTTCAAGCGAATATAAATTGAAAGATGAAGCAGAAAATGAAATTACTAAATATCTAACTTATATATTTGGGTTACCGTTTCTAAAGCCAGAAGATGTAGGAGATTGTTTTGCCATTGACTTAGCTGAAGTTCAACCCAGTGATAACAGGGTACTTAAATTTTGTGACTATCTAGTTGAGAATTATATAGAAGAAACATCTAGATTTCCACCACATATTTGGGCGGACAATTCATCTTCTTTAACGTTAACAACAAATGCCTGCGAATCTTTTCATTCTCGTTATAATTCATCATTTTACAGTCCCCACCCAAATATTCATCAATTTCTAAATGTTCTTTTGGATTTTCAACTAGATTCATATATTAAACTACGAAGTATTGATACAATAGTTAAAGTCTATGATAGTAAAGTGCTGCGAAAAAAACAATTCTTAGATAAATATTTAGCAAAATTAGAAAATAAGAGCATAAGTAATTTTGAGTTTGTAAAATGTATTTCCCATAGATGTAAGGTAGCTGTTTAAAAAATAATATTAATATAAATAAATGTAAATATATGAAATATGTTTCTTTCGTTATTTCCCAGTATTTTCCTCAAATCTGGCAATGCTGCTTAACAATTTGAACGAAGTTTTCGATTATTTAGGTAATAAAGGTAAACTGACCCGGGAGTGAATTCGTCCGTCACCTTTTTCGCCATCAGGTACTATTCCTTATTTTGGGAGTGAATTCGACCCTGCCCGTAATAAAATCGGTTAAATCTAATATGGTGTTTTATTTTTAATTGTAAGTTAGGTTTTTGACTACGTTTAAAAAATAAATGGTATTACTGGTGATAATATACAGGATTAGTCAAAACTTACATTTTTCTTATGACACACCCTGTGTAATATAATACCATTAAAAGATCTTTAAAAACGCTTCAATAAACTACAACATTTATTTATTTCTGGAAATATGGCTATTCAAATAGAGAATTTTAGTAATTACTAAAGTAGGTACCAATTTGTAGTAGGTGAAGGTATTGACTTTACAGTTTAGCCTTATTAATTACCTATTAGGATCTTCAAAATGGTGTGCCACAAGATGTTGTAAGTACTACACTTAGTCGTTTTATACTAATTATTTTCCTTATGAAATATATTAATTATCTAATTAGACACCACCATTAATAAATAAATTCTGCTTAAATAAGTAATTGAATCACAAATACTGTTTAACACCAAATAAATTTGACATCCAAACTGGTGTAAAAAATGAATAGGAAATGTGAAATTTTATTATTAGTAAAGTTTTGTGTTATGGGCATTAATGTAAGCTTTTCAAGATAAATCGATTAAACTACCCATATACTTTTTACAAGATTGGCAAATAGTTTCATGGACAATAATAAAAAAAAAAAATCTCCATCGCTTCGCGACCTCAAGTTATTGATTTTAAAATAAAAACCCCTTGGATTGTTTAACCAATAGATAGGTTTTGTGATATAATATATGAGAAAAATACCTAGCGAGTAACTATGGTTACCGACTTTTTAAATTAATGTGTGTTTTGTGTTTTTCTTAATTAACTGTTTCCAAGTATAGCTCCCAACTTTTGACTACTAACGTCACGCCTGGAAGACGCCCGCAAATACTTTTCTGTCCTTTGCTATGTCCTGCCTTGTTTTTTAGGGTTAATTGTCCATCTACTTTTAGGTTTGCTTTTGCTTAGTCTGTATGGAAAAGAATTTTGTGATAGCATTTAGTATAAGTTTTTATTTTGTTCAAAAGTTCCGAATGCGTCTGCCACGTAAGTACTTTTGTAATTATTTTAATGTAACGGATTATTAACAAAGTTATCTAAAATTGATTTTTGCTGGTAATTTTAATTATAAAAGTGATTACAAAAAATGGCACAGAGATTGTAAATGAACAAGTAGAGCAGATTTTGTCAAAAAACTTTTATTTAAATGAGCGAAAAATCCAGATGTATCTTGACGAATTAGATCAAGTATTTGTAATATTTTAGGTTTTGCTGCAAAATCATTTAGGAAAATTACATTAAAGGATTGACTAGAAAAAAGACTTGCTATACTTGCCCTTCAAAACCATCAAAAGCAAACTGCCAACTCTTTTACAGTAAAAAATTTTGTATTAAATTTGTTTAAAATGTAGTTTTAGGGGAATAATTTTTTTAATGTGGCCCTGTTTATTTATTTATTGGCATTTTATTGTATCAATTTTTGTTCAGTCTATTAAAAATAATGTTGGTTTTCAGGTTCAAATATGTGTTCAACATTAAAAATTCTTCACGGCTTAGTTGGTACACAAACAATGGTATTTTAGACGATTTACGAATACACCTAACAATATTAAAAAAAAGGGAAAAGATCAAGGTTAATGACACTATAAAGTATATCATGTTACACATTCAGCATATTGCACCAACATTGCATACAATACGAGCATTAGATTTCATAAGTCTTCTCACCAATGAAGATAGTAACGGTCATTACACGTACTTTCAATGCTATAGTAGAATTGTAAATAAGTTCATGTCTTAAGTTTGCTGAATATATTTCATTTGAATACAAAAAAATGTGTCTTCATTGTATGAAACATCATTTTACCATAAAAAGAAAGTATTTCTCGCAAGCTGCGTAATTGCTACTCTAACTGATTTCTCAAGGTGCGTTGCCAGATTTTTTGGCAAACTTTTGTCCTTTAACATCTATGTAATAAAAATTATTTTTCACTAAATTTATAATTATAGTAGTAACCACTAAATTAAAATAATATCGGCACACAAAAAATATTGAGGTAAGTATTTCGACTCACTTAATTCAAATTCAAGGTCAGTTTTACTCATATACCCTCAAATAATAAAATTATCGAGAAAGCTTTAAAAAGCCGAAAATCGACGAAGATCAACAGTTTTAGTGGCACTAAAAAATTACTTGAACCAAACCAAGCACCATTGTAATTTTTTTTCACAGATGAGGATTACTTTTTAACCGACTTCAAAAGAAAGGAAGTTATCAATTGGCCTATGTATGTTTTTTTTTGTGTATGTTACGTGATTACTTCGCCAGTTGTGGTCCGATTTAAAAAACTTTTTTATTAATTTAAAAAGTGAATTTTCGCGATGGTCTTATAAATAATCAACCAAGTCAGGATCGCAAGAGAGAAAGATACTAGACCTATTGTTTTCTCTCTGCCGTAAGTTGTTCGTGCAGCAGGGCTGCCTTTGGACTGGTATATGCCCAAACATCAAGGGTGCATTCAGAATCTACAAATTTGGGGTAAAATTTACCCTTTTACCGAAATGAAAGAAAAACAGTAAAAGCACAGGAACGTGTAATTTGATTTATTGACATTGGTAGGGGTCGTGGTTAGTTAAATCTTTTTTTTAATTGGTTTTATTAGGAAATTAAAAAATATCAAACCAGATTTTACAATGACCTCCACTATGTAAAAGTTTTGCATGACCGTCTGTAACGTTTTAAGCCTATCAAATTACGCGTCCCTGTGCATTTTACTGTAGTCTATGAAATAGGTACTGATAGTGTTTTAAAGTGTATGTTTACCGATTTATTAGTAACAATAATAAATTATAAAGCAAAAAATAAACTTAAAAGAAAAGAATAAACACACAAAATATTAAACTGACTTCAAAAAAAATCACTTAAAAGTTAAAAATAATAAATTAAAAAAAAAATAAGTCGGGTACTACCATATGCGCTAAACTACTAAATGTTAATAACTAATTAAGCAAAAAGTTTTTTTTGATTACCATATGTTATTACCCGACTTATGTTTTTTTATATTTTTTTTATTTAATATTTCTATCTTTGTTATTTATTTTTAAAATCGGTTTAATTTTTTTAAAGGTAGTTATGGTAACAGTATACCCTTGCAGGGTATCTTGATAAATATTAGAGATAAAAACTTGTGGTTTTTGCGGAATGTTTTAACGTTTTATTAAAACGAAAAACGAGATACTAAAATAATTTTTATGACTCTTTCGTTTTTGAATATAAGACAAATTTGATTTTTTCCCATTTACAGACCACCCTTATACCTCATTTGTCTTGTATGTTACAGCAAAAATAAAAGCTGATGTATTTTTTTATAAAACGTTGAAGTTAAATCCCAAAGTTCTTAATTTCAATAACTTGTAAAAGAGTGAATTTATTGAAAAATGTTAAGACTCCTTTCTTGTTACTCATCAAAATATGTACCGGATTAATTTAAATATTGATATTTGTAGTATTACAAAAACAAAATTACAAAAATAGTAAGTTTATTGTTCAAAGCCCAATTACATGAAAAGGGCTCATTTAACGACAATTTAGGAAGAAGGAATTTTTGGGGAAAATTGAATTTTCTTTAAAAATGTGTTGGTAAAATTATTAAGATAAGCGATTTGCAAGTTTTGCATAAAAAATATTGTTATTAACAAACTATTGCTTTAATATACACCTCTTAATATTATTATTAAGGGCTCCAACTTTCACAATATTTCTTTATTATCATAAATGATATTTTCACAATTTTTTTATGGTTTAAGATAGAAAAATAAAATTTGATATGTTGATATTTGACACACATGTGCATTGATAACCCAAAAATGACTGCTATTTTCGCAATTTTAAATCGCTCTGTATATCAAATTATAAAAGAAACACATTTTTACTGGATTTAAAAAATATATTTTTAGGATTTTTTTCTAACGGTAACCTTAATTTTTCCTAGAAGCCATAACCAATAAAAAAATATCAAACACTTTTGATTACTTCTTTATGCTTTTAATTAGGTAGTTTTAAAAATATATATTTTTTTATTTTCGGTATATCCTCTGGCGATTTTTAGTATAGTTTTAAGAATTTCAGATGAGGCAAAAATTTTTTTTTCGTAGAATTAAAGAAAACACATGAGTACCTAAGTCCATCCGTGCACACACTGCATATTTATTATACAGGTGTGTTAAAAGAATTAAGCGCCTATTTTGAAGCTAGTTTCATAAAAAAAATGTGTACCTGGGTATAAACATAGGTCCAGAAATGCATTGTTTCCAAAATACAGAGTGGGAAACTTTTATTAATATATTAATTACTTGTTATGCGATTTTTATAAACTTTGGCATTGTTATCAGGGCCGTATTAACTGTTTGGGGCGCCCTAGGCTGGGAATATCCGGAGCGCCTATTGTTAAAATAAATACCACCAAAAAATCAACAAAATTTTTAAAGTGCAAAAAAAAACAAAAGGTCCTTTCCTGCGTGGTGCCTATTTTTAGTGCAAAGCGCCTTACTCCATCACCCGGAATAAAATTTGAAAAGCAAAAAAGGTTGTTTGTCCTGTTCGCTCTTATTTCATTTCAGAGCGCGGCAAAATACTCACCAAAAATCCGTACCCCACATAAACTTTTATAAATACTTCTGTCTAGCGCCTATTTTTTCATGGTGCCCTAGGCTGTAGCCTAATTAGCCTAATGGTTAATACAGCACTGAGTGTTATATAGCAGTAAGTGGCTTATTTAATTATATTTATTAAGTCTACTGGCATTCCCAGTAGGACCTAATGAGGATCACAAAAGACAGGAAAAATTATATTTTATAATATTTTCTTAAAATTATGTAGCAATACCGACTATTGCAGAACTAAACAATAATAACATTTAAAAAATACTATATAAAGTATTTCTTAAATTTTGTTCTATGTTTTTGGGTGGTCCAGGGTTATGCAATAAAAGTTTTTTTTCTTTAAAACTACGCAAGACACGAAAAAAAAGCCTTAATATGATTAGGCTAATTTAAATAAAATATAAAAATACACGAATGTCAGTGCCATACAGTTTTGTCAGAAATATTCGTTAAAGTGCCGCTCGAGATACCACTGGCTAAATTAGCCCTTTTATACTACCAACACTATCTAATTTTATAAAAATCTGTAAAGGGATATTAAGGTTTTATTAAAGTTGAACATCCTATATTTTTATATTTATATGAACATTTTTTTTTAATAAAATATGCTTATATTTCTTAAATTTATATTATTTTTTACCGCAATTAAGAAAAACCCTGTATATTTTTAATTTATTTATTGTTGTGGAGTCCTTAAATCTATGTATTGATTTAACATCTACAAAATAATTAATTAATTAGGAACTTTTACCATGGCTAGGGAAGGGGGAGAGCTGCCCTCCCCTGCCGGTACCTGACTACGCCCATGTCCATAAGACGTACCTTATTTATTATTTGTTGTTTTATCGGTAAAACTCTTTAAAGTGCTCTGTTCCTTGCAAATTGGCCATCCAGTCTTTTATTATAGCATGTATGGCGGTTTTTTTTTAAATTATCAGTAAGTCTGTTTGGTATAAGAAATACTATTTTAAAAATAGTTATTACTAGGTGTTTAAAATTTGATTCCTTTGAAAACTAGTCTTCTCTGAAGTAAACTTCTTTAAGGACGGAAAAATAAATACATTTTATATCTACTATAATTGTCTTTGATTTTATAAAAGCTGATGTTTGTCAAAGAGTGTTGGAACTACAGGTACGAACAAGCATAAAAAACTAGGATTATTAATTTAAAGAACTTTACTGTATCATTATTTTATTAATTTACTGTATCAGTATAAATATATCCATAAAATCCCCTTTACCCTTAAACGGTTGTGACATAAGTCACTAAAACGCGTATACAGGGTGACGTACCACAAATGCCTCGGTCTGTAGTGCAAAAACGATATTATTATTATTATTAATATTATATTTTTACAGGCATATGTGGGTATGTAAGGAGCCTAAATTAAAATAATAGGGAATTGTACAGTGTGTCCCCAAAAAGATACCCATTTAACTTATGTTTAAATGGAACACCCTTTATATTAGTCCATTTTTAGATTGTTGTAATTGAAATAAGGTAAGTTTTATTAGCGATTTTTATTCCGAAAATAAAAGTGTTTAAATATTAGGATTTTTTAAAAATTCATAAAAAAATCCCACTTTACTTACGCTTGACTTTATTTAGTATGCTACATTGCAAAAATATTAACTGTGCCATCAACTTCATTTAATTTTATTTGCCAGAAATTGTACAGGGTATTTAGAAACTAATATTTAATATTAGCTATCTTAGAGTGCAGGTTACTCGTTTATTTTAAACGAAACATCCCGTATATTGTTCCATTTTTGGATATTTAGAATTTTTAAATAATTTATGACAAAAACAAAACCTAATTTGCCGGTAAAGGGCAATTTTTTAATTTTAAATGGAACACCCTGTATACTCAAAAACTTACAATTCTATTATTTCTCTAGAAACGAATAGCGCATCTTCTAACTTTTAAAATGTGTACTTTTTGGCAATTAATTTTTTTATTATTTAACAATGAAAATTTGTTACATAAACGTTACAAAAAAATACGATAACAAAGCTACAGGAATACTTTTATAGGTCAATAATTCCGTTATTTTTCTAAACAATTATATTTTTATGTTACATTTTTTTAATAAAGAAAAAATGTATTTTAAAATTTTAAAAATATATTCAGGGTTGGGCTATTTAAAATAACGTCCTTTATCGTAAAATAAAGTTTTGATTTTTTTATGAATTATTTAAAAATCTTAAATATCTTAAAAATTTACATTTTTAGCATAGTTTTGCCTAAGAAACAAAACCTTTTTTATCCCTAAAATCAAAAAAATGGAACAATATGCAGGGTGTTATATTTAAAATATGTAAGTAATTTGCACTCTACACGATGTACCTATCTGGTGAAATTTAAATGAAGGTGATGGCAGAGCTTATATTCTAGCAACAAAACATAATAAAGACAGTAAAGCGTAGATCAGATGAGATTAAGTTAGCTTAAAGGTGGATTGAAATCCTCTAACACTGCACACCTGCTTATGTTTATTATCCAAGCCGGTCTTTTTATTTATACCCCAAAAGCTTGACTGGCAGAGCCTGCATAGGTTTTCTTCTGCCAGGCCTATTGTTTCCAGGTGTTTATTCCGTCTGCAATGACCTCTTAGTTGACCCAGTATAATTCATAGCCTTCCGGTTGTAATTTAAAAGGTCTTTCGTAAATTCCGGCGAGTATCATCCATTTTGGAGCCATCTCTATACCAGATTAGGTTAGCTTTAACGGGAGGGCCTGCCTTTTTAATACCCAAATATATTTCTATCTGGTATAATTGTTTGAAAACCTTTGTTTAGCCAATAGCTTGGTATCATTTTGTTCGAAGGCATCTCACATAGTGAGTCTTGGTCATGCTTGAATCTCCATTGTATGGCCCTTTCCTGTCCTATAGCAGGACTTTAATCTTATTCAAGACGGTATTGTACCGCTCTGTATGAATATGTGAAGTGGCGGTAGATTAAACAGCACTTCCGGAGCTGCAGTAGGGGTCGTTTTTATGGTCCCTGTTATACATAAGCAAGCAAGTCTTTGTATACTTTGTAATTGCCTTTTTGCCGTCTTTTGTAGCCTCTTTGCACACCAGACAATTGAACCGTAGGATATATTATTGGTCTAACAACCATTTTGTACATTTACAGGTTCATCTTCGGGCTGAGTCCCCAATTTTTGCCGCAAAGTCTTCGGCGTCTACTCAGGGTAATTTTTGCTTAGGTTGGGTCCCTTAGCGCGTTCATAAGTGAAAAAGTTGGTATGTTGTTGAGACGCCTTCTATGTCCAAGAAGTCAAGCATAGGTAAGTTAGTATATAATAAAATTTCGAATTTGATTATGAATTTTTCAAAATCCTAAATATCAACCTCTTATTTTTGGTATGGAGATCTTTGATAAAACTTAACCTATTTTTATTCCTACCATCCAAAAACGGACTAGAAAACAAGGTGGTCTATTAATTTTTTTTAAATTTGGATCTTTTTTTTAGAGCGTCCTGTATAAATCTTTATAATTTTAAACTATGCTTGTAAAAATTATAAAAAAATATAATATTGTTTTTTACTCGAGCCTATGATGCGCCATCCTGTACATTTTTTTAACTAAGTTACACCTATTTAAACTTTTAGTTTTACACTGCACTACACTAATCTACAGTTAACTTTATGCCAAAGAGAGGGTAAGTGATGTGAACCTTTCTTTTTAATAATTTTTAAACGATGCTAATATTTTATACTCGATTACCCTGTATATTAATTTGGAAACTAGTCTTTTTAAGCCATCCTGTACATCCAATACACAGTATTTTTTGTGGAAATGTATTTTTCCTTTAGGCAGGACTTTTAATGAAAAGGCACTTTTTTGTAAAGTTAAAAATTAAAAAGTTTTCTATTTGATAAGAAATTTCGAAGACACGCTGTAGATAACAACTAAAGCCTAGAAGAATTGTCAGGATCTGGTATGCAAAATTTGTTTTCTTATAACCAAATAATATAGTACATTTTAGTAATGTTTAAACCTTTCTTGCAAAGCTATTTAATACCCAATTATATTATAATGGGTAACGAAAAACAGAATTATGGCTTTATTTTTAATTGTTGCATTACTAAAAGAACCGAACCCAATCAAACGCAATTCGTGATTTACCATATTTACTCCTTGGCATTGAGGGTAGAAAGTTGAAGGTTCCAATTTTCCGAACACTTAGTAATGATTACATTCTATTTTTTTCTATATAATCGCTCTTAAGCATGAATATAACCATATATATATTTCACGGCTCGCAAAATAATTGCATGCTATTAAGGTGATTTTAACGTACAATTAAAACACCTAATTTGCAGCTAATAACTTTTACTTAATTTAAACAACCAATAATTATAGTTTACCGACTCAACAATTTAATTTTTAAAAACATTGTGTTAAATTAAGTATATCAAAATCGAAAAAAATATATAATATATTTTTGTGTTTTTGATTACACAAAAAAAGTATAAAAACTGTGGTGGGAGTTAATACCGTACCGACGATTTTTTAAGTATATTTTTAATCTAAAAAGTGAGACTAGACCTATACCACGATACCACATGCTATTGGCTTTAAAGAAACACTTTGAAAAAGAATATTTTTATTTTGTATTGGATTTTGACACTTTTTTTTTTGAAGTAGGAGCAAACCAAAAAATCAGCTTTTTCCCAAATTCAAAATAAACATTTTCTTTGCCAAAGTGTTTCTCTTGAGGCCACTAGCATCTGGTATAAACAGTGTGTTTACCTATAGACTTAACTACACCTGTAACAAAAATTTTTTATAAGTAGGGGTCCATTCGTGGACATACCGTATAATATTATTCAATGTATTAAACGTATGGGAAGTACGTTGAAACAATATTACAACATATTGCGTTAAATATAGTACTTCAATAATATTGACCGGTGGCTTAAGATGTTCCTTTAACTCTTTATAATGGACTTCTGCTTAATTTTAGAGAAAAAAACCGCCCTTCGTCGCTTTTTTATATCTAAGCATATGAAAACCGCCGATAATTGTAAATAATGTGTCATTACTGGCTGTTTTTAGTTATTTTATGGATAAAAGCCGCCGTCCGGCGGTTTTGCTTAAAAAAACGATAGGATAAATACAATAGTGGTTTTATTTGCCTGCCCCATTCCGCTATTCTACTCCAATTTGTTTTTTCAAAGGATGCTATTCCCCTAACTACAATATAAACAATGAAACTAAAAAAAACTAAACGCTTATGGCAATACGCAAAATAAATAAATATTAAGGTTAGGTCACAGAATAAGTAGGAACAGAAGACTAACTCAAATTAATTTGCGAGACAATGGCGACGATTTGCCGCCGTCAAAGGAAAGTCGGTATCTATTGAGGAGAACAGAGTCGGCATTGTAATATGCTGTCGCGCCTCATGAACTATCTACATCAGGATTTTCCAAGATTTTTTCTTTATTTATACACTTTTGGTTTTTTAATTACATATTATTATAGGTAATAAAATTACTTATCGGCTTGGCCACACTCATTTTATTTCCTGCGTGTTATGAGTGCGTTTAGTGACGGTTTAGTTTGTGCTTTATTAGCTTTATATCCAATATCTCTAAAGGATCGAGTAAAGTGGTTTGTTGTGCAAGAAATTGTTCGAACAAAGGATATACATGCAAATTATCGTTTTTTTCATTTCCAAAGGAGAATGAAAGGTAAGGTAATAATATTGAGTGGTATTTTATAAACGCGTTTTAATGGCGTTTGTTGTAATCTAGCTTCCAAAGCAAAGTCCTTTCAGAAAAAGTAAATTATTTAAGAATCTAAACATACAGTGTCCGCCAAAAAGTTAAAAACAGGATGAATTTTTTAAACGGTATTAAAATCACAATTAGCGGATTAAAGCAATTATAGGATTCAAATCTGTCAAAATCATTAAGTTTTGTTTTAACTAGGAGATTCAACCAGGACTGTTTAGAGAACTTTATTGGTTCGTTAGGCCAACAGAGTGGAAATTGTATTATTCTTTCGCCCGTTTAGTTCTATAGGGCCTTTAAAAACTAACTTGTTTAAAACTTTTTCACTCGGGCACCAAAAATTGTGGAAGCGATTCAGATGCCATACTTCTCAAACTCGAAGAAAATGCAGATGCTGTTCTGATAGCGGATTTTGCACCTATATCATTCCAAATTGCATTACAGGCTGTTAGTTTTAAAATAGATAAAGATTACCAAAAACATGAATCATTACAGAAAAATTTCCAACGATATATTTGCGGGTATCTCATTAAGAAGTGTTTAAAAGTACACACTTGTACAATATGCGAAAGATATAGGGCAAATGTCGAAACATTCGATAACGAACATTTATTTTGTTACTATAAAGCTTATGACACTAACAGCAGAGTTTTTGGCAAACTAATGACACCTTATAATGACTTTGTAGAATTTATTTCAAACTTGGAACCTAGTTTTCCATCTAATTTTAACCAAATCTTTATTAATTCAGGGATAATAGGTTAGATTTAAGTAAACAAGTGGAATTCACACACCAATGTAAATATTTTCCTTGATTGTATGTAGTTAAGCTTTATCATAGGTTGTCAATAATGTGTGCTATAAAATATACAAACAGAAGTTTCAGAACATCTGCGAATAAAAACAAAACCATTATTTGAAAAAAATCAATAAAAATGTAAAAACTGTTTGTGTTTATTTGTTTTACAACTACCCTTATTTTCTCATGTACAATCGCATCCTAAAATATTCTAAATGAACACACTTTTAGTTTATTCCAATAGACTATAAATGAATAAAATAATTTTAAATCCGGACCTGGAAAATGGAAAGGATGAAACGCGTCACGGCAATTTTACACGCAAACTTCAAAGGCGGTATACGAGAGTTGATATTCTGTTTCTACTTATTCTATGGTTAGGTTACCTTTAACTATTTTTCGGCAGTTTTTAGTAGTTTTTATAAGCAAATCCGCCGGACGGTGGTTTTTTTCGATAAAATAAAAAAAAAACCGACGGTAATAACAAATGTATTATAATTTTCGGTGGTTTTCATATACGCAGATATAAAAAACCGCCGAGTGGCGGTTTTCTTCTTATAATGGATCAAAACAGCCGGTGGTCGTTCAGCCACTGCCTAAATGTTATTATACAATATTAAAATAGTATGATAATGTTACCCGTAATGGTGTTTGGGAGACTGCAATATTGCCGTAACAGAAATGATACATATTTGAAAAACATTATACAATGTGTCAATAAAATTATAATTTAATTTTATTTCTTCAAAATATAATTTACTTTTACTTACCAGAAACCAGTAAAAAAATGTAAATTTAATTATTAAAAAAATGTGAATATTTCATTATTAAACTTTATTTACTACGATTATTTTAATATGAATTTATCTTAGAATTTAGCATAATTTTTAAAATGCCTTGTAAAATTTTTACATAAATTAAAAAACATTGATTAAATATCTTGGTTCCAATTTAATTTTATAATTATAGTTTCTTCCCTTTTTTAATCTGTCATTTTTTGAGCGGAATGGGGTATTATTTAAATTATTTATTAATGACCTAAAGAAAATAAAGGAGAAAATTTTTTATATTTATTTATATATGTATCTATTTATTTATTTACCTGGTTGTTTAAAAATAGCTCTCGTATCTACATTAATTTTTAAACTGCACGCTTGTTTAAATTACCATTATTAAAAATATATAATAATGCATTTTTAATTGTATGGAACAAACACTATTTTATTGTTTGTCTTGATATTAGTTTGTCATTACATTTTTTTAATAACAAAATAAACTGGTTTAAAATAAACATCGTTGCATTATGAGTTTAAAAAACTAAAACACGCTTTTATATGCAACCGAACTAAAAATTAGAAAATAATTTTTCATTAAAAAAATATTGTCACTTCATAGTAAAAAGCGTGGGGTGCATTTTACTATTTTTTCATAACTTTTCCATCATAGATATTTGCAAAATATAATAATTATAACATTTAATATATTTATCACCCCACGCTTTTTTACTATGAAATGACAATATTTTTTTTAATGAAAAATTATTTTCTAATTTTTAGTTCGGTTGCATATAAAAGCGTGTTTTTTTTAGTTTTTTTAAACTATTAATTATTTTTCATTTTTTAGTTTCTGCTACTCTTGACAAAATGGCGAAAAATTTTTTAATGAACAAGAGTGGCAAATTTTAAAATTTTTTCCAACAGATTGCAACTCACTAAAAATTTCTTCTTCATTAAGTAGCAAAGTTTGAAATTTTGCCAACAGATGGCAATCCAGGCAATGTTTGGACCGCTGCCAATATATTGCAACCCACTAAAAATTTCTTCTTCATTTAATAGCAAAGTTTGAAATGTTGCCAACAGATGGCAACCTAGGTGTTGTTTTTATAATATAATGGAATTTTTTTTTCCTGGCGATCCAAAAAAAGATAACGGGATACTGTTTGCAGATTATTGCATTGTCATGTTTCCTTAATACGTGTGCAAAGTTTCAAAGAAATCGAATAGCTGGAAGTTGGTTAAAATTAGGCTCAAAGATTCCGTTACATAGCCAGATAGTTACAACCCAAGTTAATAAAAGCGTGTTAACGGCATTTATTAACTGTTATTGTTCATAAAAATTGAACACCAATGGTGCAACTAACCCAATTGTGTAAAAGAACTTATTAATTTTTATTGTTCATAAAAATTGAACACCAATGGTGCAACTAACCAAATTGTGTAAAAACTAAAAAATTTCTTCTTCATTTAATAGCAAAGTTTGAAATGTTGCCAACAGATGGCATCCTAGGTGTTGTTTTTATAATATAATGGAATTTTTTTCCTGGCGATCCAAAAAAAGATAACAGGGATACTGTTTGCAGATTATTGCATTGTCATGGGTCCTTAATACGTGTGCAAAGTTTCAAAGAAATCGAATAGCTGGAAGTTGGTTAAAATTAGGCTCAAAGATTCCGTTACATAGCCAGATTGATAGATAGTTACAACCCAAGTTAATAAAAGTGCCGATATTTAAATTTTAAATCATGGATGGTACCAATGCTAAACTATTAAAAACATTTTAAGTGTTCTTTACATTAAAGCTAACATTTTAAATTGACAGATACACTCAATGATTTAAAAAGTAAAATGAATGACTATTAGAATTCGGTCCCTACCTCTATTTTTAATATATCTGCCCACAGTTTATGCTCCCACACTAGGATGTTGGCTCTACAATTCTAGACATGCGCAATTGCATATCACACAAAGTTTCTATAGTAAAAATCAAATAAAATACTAAGATGACCCCACACTAGGATGTTTGCTTTACAATTCTGGACATGCGCAATTCACATAACACACAATGTTTCTAATAGTAAAAATCAAATAATATACATAAATATAATATATACATACAACACCAAAAAAATTTTGCAGTGTTTAGAACAAAAAAAGGGTTAGTTCAATAATCAAAGTTTAAAAAGGGGTTGTGCAATGACTTAGCCAGTGTTGCCAGAAATCGAACATTTTCCCTTTTAAAGAGAATTTTTATTGACAAAAAGAAAACAATATTTTTTAAATGCTACTCTAGTTTGAACGCTACATACTTTCTTAACGTTAAATATGTGTTTATTTTATATTTTGCATTGTTTGTGCATGTAAAAAAAAATTAAAACACATTTAGTTATAGAAAAAAGAAATAATAGTGTTATATTACAAGTCACATTTGAGTTGTTTGTTGTAATATAAATTACTGTTTTTTAAACTTTGACTGATTTATGCACTCCAGAGCTACAACTCCTGTTTGTTGACAAGAAGCACTAATGATGCATTTAGCAGTGTCTTGTTTTGTGATTTTAAGCAAGGCATTTGATTGTGTCACCACGATATACTGTTGTGCAACCATGGGAGTAAGGCTTTCTAGTAGTATTGCACTATTAAAATCATATTTAACCAACAGGAGACAGGTTGTGAGTGTGGGAGGTGTGTCGTCAGCCGAAAGTGAAATCACCATAGAGTGCCCCAGGGCTCAGTACTGGGTCCTATATTATTCTTAATTTATATAAATGATCTGCCATTTATTGAACTTTTGGCAAAATACACACTTTTTGCTGACGACACAACTGTTGCATGGTGGGTGATACCCTTGAGCAGGCGGAGATGAGAATGCATTTTCTGCAGAATAGAGTTGAGGAATGGTTTAACACGAACCGATTACATCTAAATGCAGATAAAACTAATAGGGTCATCTTCACCTTAAGACAAACTGAAACACCAATGGAGTCTACAGTTAAATTTTTAGGAGTTCAGCTAGATCCCCTTCTTCAGTGGCACTCTCACATTGATGCTGTGGCTGGTAAGCTTAGGAGCACCATATGTGCTCTTCGTTGCCTCTGCCAATTGTTCTTCTGACAATACTCTGAAAACAGCATATTTTGGTATGTTCCATCCAGTAGCCACGTATGCTTATTCTAGCATGGGGGCATGCTCCACACACAAAGAGATTGTTTGCTTTGCAAAGAAGGGCAATTAGAATAATGGGGGATTGAGTTACAGGGATGACTGTAGACTTGTTTTCAAGTATGGGTATACTCACCTTACCATCGGTGTACATTCTTGAAAATCTGTTGTGGGTTCAAAAGAATAAAGACCAGTATAGGGTTCATAAGGATATCCATAATTATGAAACCAGAAACATGAACAAATTAGTCCCAATATATCAACGCTTAACAAGGTGCCAGAGTGGTCCAGGGTTCCTGGCTGTTAAGTTTTACAACAAGCTACCTACCGGCTATTCTGAATTACCATATTCCAAGTTTAAAAGTAAAATCAAAACAAAAATTAATTTCAAAAGCATTTTATTCAATTGAAGAATTCCTAAACTCTGACTTCTGAAAAATGTGGTCTGGAGTGGGAATTTCTCGTTGGGCACCTATATATTGCATTTTTTTTTCTTCAGCCATTTTATCTTGTTTTGTTTATGCATATAAATATATATATATAGTCATATGACTAATATATATAATATATATATACTTTATTATATTAGGTAGTCCTTGACTAATTTTAATATGTAATACTTTACTTTTAATATTTTAGCTTATTTTTGTGTACATTTGACTTGTGTAAATACTGTTTGTATGTTGACACCAATAAACTAGCGCTCTGCTAAGCTTTTTAGCATTCTATTATTTTTTACAAGAAATGCAACACTTTTATTCCTTTTCCCATAATTTTACGTGCACACAGCCCTCCCCTTCCATTTACCATAAAGCTGCGTCCAGACTTGCAACGATTCGCCAAACATCCATCCAAACAAACTAACCTATTTGCGCGCTCCTTTGATGCAAAAAACCGACAAGCCTCTGAATCACCGCGAAATCATTCGCCAAGCCCTTGAAACGACGTGAATTTTGTCCACGTTCACGTCTGCGCTATGTGGGGCTATGTGACGCGCTATTCGGCGAGGCGAACTGTTGCAAGTCTGGACGCAGCATAAGTTATGTCAAATGTAATAGCAAACCTTTAATGTTGATAAGGCAATCTATATTTAGAATTTAGTACTTGTATACTTTTGTAAGAATTTTGGCTTTTAATACCTTGTTTTACTTTTTGTCTCGCACTCCTGCTTGCTGGTCAGTGGTGGCGCTAATTAGGTAAATGTTCTTAGACAACAAATAAATAGAAAAAGTAATGTGATAATTTTATTTAAAACTAATATATAAAATCCTGTCAATTCAACTTACAAAAGAAATAAAATACGAAACGAAGATTTTTTTACCCCATAAAAGGGATTTTGTTAAACCAAGCGGAGGATATTCATCTTAACGCACCTAACAACACTGCAAAGAGCTCGCTGTCGATCAGCTGTTAAAAATTATAATTTATTTTCGGGCCGTCCAGAAAATCCTACTGCGCCCGTCTGTTCTGCAGTGCGCGGTGCCCATACCTAGAGGGGTTATTTTCACTTAGTGCTATATTTATCCATTTTTTTTTAAACAATTGGATCAACTAGATGAAAAAATGATGTTTTTTAAATTCGGATAACGCGTAAAGAATTTTAAAAGATACATATAAAAACAACGGTTAAATGTTAATAAACTATCACTTTTTATATTTTTTATTGCATTTTTATTTTATTATAAATTATTATACAATTAAAACGGATGTTAATTTTGCAGTTAATTACTAGGTATTATCTTAAATAACCAGTCGCCTGTCGCTTAATAAATAATGGGTAATTTAAAAAAAATCATAATTAAAATAATAATACTTAAATTATTTTCACAATAAAGTATATTTTGCACTTGGTGAAAATAGCAGGACTTTTCGGACAACTCGGAAATTGGCTGATGACGCGCCAGATAAAGCCAGCAACCATAAAAATTCAAAACGCGTTTTTCATACGAAGTGCACATACTCTATCTTTTCTAAAAGCATTAAAAAGACGTTAATATGTATACAAGGTGATACAGAATGTTGTAAAGATAATAAATATAAGAGCAAATTCTATATTCAAAAATGTGCAAAAACAAGTACAACTTTTTCGTCTTTAATATTTTATTTTTCCTATAAATAATGTGTGTAATGTAATAAAACCCATTTAAACCCAGTGTAAGATGTATTATTATACACAAAATCTTACCGGATTTAAGCGTATAAGGGTATTTTTACGTGTTAGTATATCAAAGGGCGTCGTGTAAATAATAATAAAAAAATAGGGTACACCTACCTGCCAAATTAATAAAATCTAATTTTGGGCTAATTTGTGTATCGCTATCCGTAAATTTCAAAAGTAAAAATACCAGTAGAAAATAATTCTGGGCATTAATGGATTATTAAAGGTTTACATTACATCAAGCAATACAGAAAAGTAAAACTAATCAGGCCCAATAAAAAGAACTTAACGTTTTGGAAAAACGTGCCGGTAGGAACTCCAATAATATAAAGGCTTTAGAAATCAACAAACGGCGAGTCTGTGTAAAGTTGGCATCAAGTGGAAAACATTTTTTTTTAATTGTACGAAAATGAGTTTATCCTAAAGTAAAAATGTTATTCTTGCTTTAAAGTAACCTTGTTGTATTTTTGTTAAAATCGTAAGTTGTTTGGAATTTAAAATAAGTTTGAAAAATGTTTCTTTTTTATTGCTTATAATTTTTGTTTATTATAATTCAATTATTCTGATATAATGACATAAAATGACTCTGGTCAAAAATGACCTAATATAATGTTCAAATAATGTAATTTTTAGGCAAAATGTTAAAAAATTAGTAAAAACTCCGTAATACTTTTAAAGATTGCTTTTGTATAAGGTGTTCCAAAATTAATGCACTAAATTTAAATGGCATATTCTTTGTCAAAAATAGGCCCTTAGTTTCCTATATAAATATATGTCCAAAAACGCTTTCTTGTAGAGATACAGTGTGTTAAAATTCTAAAAAAAAAAACAAAAATTTTTTATCATAATTTTTAATTGTTAATTTACACAGTAGATATTTATTAGTATTTGGCATATTGCGTTAAAGCAGCAAAAGACATATTGTTTATGTGAAATATTTTTAAAAATCTAGTGACTTTTTACACACACGTAATTTCTATTTTTAGGGAAAATGGTGCGCCACTGCTTTTCCTAAAAATCTTTTAATTTGCATTTTTTAAACAAATTCTGCAAATTAGAAATGTTTAAAACTTTTAAAACTAAATTGTTTAATCTCTGAAGTGATAACAGGGCATTGTTTTCTTTGATTCTTTTTCAACAATTTTCATTAGGTAACTGGCTCATATTTGACAAATGTCATTTAAATACATATTGAAGAATCCATCAATAATAATTAAACTGAACCAGCTAATTTTCTTATATAAACGCAAAATAAAAATAAATTGTGTATAGAAAAAAATCAGATGATTTATAATTAACAGTGGTGTAGCAAAACCCGTTTTGCTTGGCTACATCAAGTATTTAACACCGTAAAAAATTAGAACAAAAAAATGGCTTAGGTAACAAAATGAATTAAACTAAATATCCTTTTATTAACACTTACTTAGGTATATTAACTTATTGTTCTGCATATGTGACAACCGAAACAAAAGATTAATCGGCTCCCGCACACATCAGTTTAGTAACTTGATGGACAGGTATATTTTTGGTTTTAGTTATCAATATTTAATATAAATTGTTATATTGTCAAATACCTGTTATGTTCTGGTGTATTTTTTTTGTGCATAACCTGACAAGTTGCACTGATGATGGTCATAAGCCGAAAACGCTTTGCTAAGCTTTTAATAATAAATTTTTTGTACGAAGTACAAAGAATCCTCTGTTTCCCTGTCTACCTTCATGCATGCAGCTATTCCATTTGTATTTTAAATAAAATCGACTACTACAAATACGATTTGCGAACATGCAAATTTTTTTATGAAGAATGATTTTTTCTGATAAATTGCAAATAAAAAAGTTTTGCGGTTGTTGCACACTTAATGAACCACAATGTATAAGACTTATATATTGAAAAGACTTAGTAATTTCTTAACCCTTATATGACCGAATTAAATGCACATTAAGTTCAGTTTATGCGACCCCAAAAAACATACCGTAACCAGAGGCACAGGTCAAAACTATTTTTATAGTGTGGCTGTGTAATTAAAGGGTAAGAGGCAGCTAAAATTATTATTGAATTTATAGCCTTTTTTTTTTAATATTGTTTTTATTTTTTTTATTAAATAATAAAGTATTTTTATATCTTTAGTATTTTATAAAATTTTCAGAAAACTAAGGCATTTGGCAGGTGATTTAAAACATTTTTTAACTCACCATTGTAACTAACGTCATTCTCATTTTTAGATACACCACAAAAAAAACATATATCACACTAACTAACAACAAACAACGTACTTAAGAGAAATTACCGATACTTTATATATGCTTTCTTCTTCGTTTGGCAGGAAGGATATCCGAATTGGTCTTTCAATATAATAGAAAGAGATGAAAGTAGGTTACTAGATTTTCATGTTTGTGATGTGCACAGTAATGCAATGGCAATGAAAGTAACAAATTTTCAGGAAGAAAATGTATCTCATAGGATTTCTGTAACAGTTGTGTATTAATTTTTTCTAGACATTGAAGTTTATACATATTTGTGTTTTTATTATTAAGAAAATAAAAAACCATATTAAAGCCATGCAGCAGTTACGTACTTTTATTTTAATCTTAAATTTAAAAAAGCAAATTTGTAACTTGAAAGATAAAAGTAAAAATAAATTCACCAATAACACTGGTCAACACAATTTTGCGTCTGACTTTTCCATATTAAATTTTAGTTGTTCTGAGACCAAAACTAAGGAAAATATAATAAGTTTGCTTTTGTAGAAATTGGTCTGCAATTTTCCAAGTTTTTGGGAAAAATCAATAATTTTTACAGGGTGTAATTTAATTGATGACTAAAAATACAGGATCTGATTCCTTTGCTTATTTCAGGAAGAAAAGTTCATATGAACATATATTCCAAAATTCTTAACTTTTAGGACAAAAATGGTTTTCTTATTATAACTTTAAAACTGTTTGGGATATTTTCATGAAATTTGACATGCACCTACTTAGAACCAATAGACGTTGTTAAATATAAAAGATTTTAATTTATTTTTACCAGTGGTACCCGAACGGGATGTATACTGGAGATTTTTAAAAATTTAGAGGGTTTTTTTAAACAGATGCGAAAAATTTTTCAGAGGTGATTAGAATAACGGGTATTTTTATAAACATAGAGTCAAAAGTTAACCATTAGGATGATATCTCAATATAAAAATGGCAAAAAAATACATATTTATTTTTATGTTAAAAACGAAAAAACACTAGAAAAATATAATTTTACGAAAATATGGCTACTATAAAAATAAACTAACTAAATATTTTTACATTCTTATAGAATTAATGGCATTGGTTAAAATAGACTACCCCCATCGTTCTGGCTAACCTAATTTCAAAAGACACTTACGCAATGACCTTAAAAAATAAACAATTGAATACATTGGTTTATTTAGAAACTTTTTTTCTTGTTCATTTTTTCGTTAAACTTACCAATGTTCAATTAAAAAAACAAAAGTAAATTATAGCGTGCCGGAACGGAGTTATTTATTTTATAATAAATTCTATTTTTCTGCTGTCACCTATAAAGACATTTTTAATATGTCTTTATTTGACATTACTTGGTAGTTTTTATATTTTTATTCAATTGAGCTAACAAAACTAAAACTTTTTAGTCTCTTGCAATTTCTTCGTATCCAGCTTCGTTTTCAAGAAATAAAATAAAGCCACTTTAATTTCTTCTAAAGGTACCCATAACAATACGGTGAAAACACAAAAATAAAAAATAAACAATTATTTGCCTTAAAATAAATACTCCCGGCCTTTTTTTATCGGAAATCGTCATTCTTTTATCTACTAAGGTGAAAAGTTTTTATTTTTTAATTTTGGATTTTACTTTCTGCTGTTTATGGATACTTTTTAGTATAACCTAAAGTGATTTATTTTATTTTTTTATTTTTTTTATTTTTGAAAAGAGATACAAAGAAATTAGAACAACCTTAAAAGTTACATTTTAAATTGCTTAATTGGATAAAAAAATATATAAAAACTTAAAAACAAGTCAGTGGCTTACTTTTTTTCTCAATAATATTAGCTGTGTTGCTCATTGAGATGCCACTGACCCCATTAATCCTAATCAAGGTAGAGCCTTAAAAGTACTTTATTAGATTTAAAAAGGTGTACCAAATTTCAACCAAGTCGGTTAAAGCATTTTTAAAATAATTAAAATATACTGACTTTTAAAAAGAGCCTAATTTTAACCAACTTCCAGCTATTCGATTTCTTTGAAACTTTGCACACGTGTTAAGGAACCATGACAATGCAATAATCTGCAAAACAGTATCCCGTTATCTTTTTTGAATCGCCAGGAAAAAAATTCCATTATATTATAAAAACAACACCTAGGATGCCATCTGTTGGCAACATTTCAAACTTTGCTATTAAATGAAGAAGAAATTTTTAGTTTTTACACAATTTGGTTAGTTGCACCATTGGTGTTCAATTTTTATGAACAATAAAAATTAATAAGTTCTTTACACAATTGGGTTAGTTGCACCATTGGTGTTCAATTTTTATGAACAATAACAGTTAATAAATGCCGTTAACACGCTTTTTTATTAACTTGGGTTGTAACTATCTGGCTATGTAACGGAATCTTTGAGCCTAATTTTAACCAACTTCCAGCTATTCGATTTCTTTGAAACTTTGCACACGTATTAAGGAAACATGACAATGCAATAATCTGCAAACAGTATCCCGTTATCTTTTTTTGGATCGCCAGGAAAAAAATTCCATTATATTATAAAAACAACACCTAGGTTGCCATCTGTTGGCAACATTTCAAACTTTGCTATTAAATGAAGAAGAAATTTTTTAGTGGGTTGCAATATATTGGCAACGGTCCAAACATTGCCTGGATTGCCATCTGTTGGCAAAATTTCAAACTTTGCTACTTAATGAAGAAGAAATTTTTTAGTGAGTTGCAATCTGTTGGAAAAAATTTTAAAATTGCCACTCTTGTTCATTAAAAAAATTTTTCGCCATTTGTCAAGAGTAGCAGAAACTAAAAAATGAAAAATAATTAATAGTTTAAAAAAACTAAAAAACACGCTTTTATATGCAACCGAACTAAAAATTAGAAAATAATTTTTCATTAAAAAAAAATATTGTCATTTCATAGTAAAGCGTGGGGTGATAAATATATTAAATGTTATAATTATTATATTTGCAAATATCTATGATGGAAAAGTTATGAAAAAATAGTAAAATCACCTACGCTTTTACTATGAAATGACAATATTTTTTAATGAAAAATTATTTTCTAATTTTTAGTTCGGTTGCATATAAAAGCGTGTTTTTGAGTTTTTAAACTATTAATTATTTTCATTTTTAATAACTTATTTTATTGGTAGATGCCGCTGTCCGACGGCTATTTATATAAAAACCGCCAAATAATTGATATCCTAACCTTAATAATAATATTCATTTTGCTGTGCCAAAAGCGTTAATTGTATTGTGGTTTTATTGTTAAATATTAAATCTTTTATTGATCAATTAGCAAAAAAAAATGGGAGACACGTTTGACACCTACGAAGATTTTGTCGAATCTCTTATATAAAATAACCACATTTTTAATCATAAAAAGCTGGACAAATGGGAAAACATGAAATAGGATGGAGAAATAACTTTTTTCCGTAATTTTTTTAGGAGTAACAAAAAAGGTCCTTTTCTCTGCTAATACGCTTCAAGGATTAATTGGTATCCTCACAACCTTCCTATATATTCATTTACACCCAACCCGCCAAAAAAGTGAGACATTTTTAGAAGGACTCGGCAATGCTGGATTTACCAACAGGCTGAGTAGGCTGGAGCCTGGGGCGGCAATTTTTAGGGGGCGGCAGATTTACTTCATAAATTGTTTATTTCGATGTAGAAATATTGTAGAAGTAGTAGAAGGAAAGTAAGGCCTTTTTTGTTGCTTCCTAACATTTTTTCTTAATTAAAAACTTAAAAAAAAAGGATTAGGGGCGGCAAAAATTTATAGTCCATGGATAATTAAAATTAAGCTTGTTATGCAATATTTTATAATTTATTCAATAAATGCAATAAAAAATACAATGATAATTAGTCTACAATTTATGCTAAGTGTTTTGGTGGTTGTTATTATAGATTCAGTAAAAAATTCTGGCATGAAGCAAAAGGTGCAGTCGGATTTGTTATGCCTGCAGTTTAAGTGTAAATATTCAAGAACTTACGTTTTGTCACTTTATATAAAATAATGCGGAACGTTAGCTGGTGACTGCTCTTTATTTTATTTAGATTTTTAGACTATGATGCGGCCTAATATGTTGTCTGAAATTTAATGCCTTGTTTTTAATAGTGCTTTTGCTTCTAGCCGAGAAACAAACCCAAAATCTTATATTTCTGTAAATATGGGAAATATTTTCGACACTTTATCTAGAACTGAACAGTGTTGTTCCCGAATTTGAATTTTTTATATTGTAGGAGTAGAAATATAAAGGGGGCACTTATTTTTTTCCCTTCAATTTTTTTTTAAATTAAAAATTTAAACAAATAGGGATTAGGAGCAAAAATTAATAGCCTACGGGCGGCAAATATGTAAATCCGCCACTGGAACTCGGCAATCGGGACATGTGGTCACTTTATCTTAATAGGTATTCAAAAGAAAAATGTATCCTTTTAAAAGAGTAGCTAGGAGTATTTTTGCTACAAGAAAAAAAAACAAACCGTTTTATAGAACCAAAACTAGTCGGTATATTATAAATATCTTTAATATGAAACCAGAGAAAAAAATGTATGACAGTAAAAAGTTATATTTTTGGTTGCTTCACAGAAAAATAAAAACGGCATTAAAAGCCAGTGCCGTACATTTTCCTCTCAATAATATTAGCTGTTGTGCCCACGGAGATGCTACTGGATCCAATAAAGTCAATCTAGTTTGAGCTTTACAAACGCTTTATTACAACAAACAAACGTACCAAATTTTAAACAAATTAATTAAAGGGTGTTAAAGATATTTTACACATACCGATTTTTTAAAAACTTTAAAGACCTGTATCTCAGAAACGAAGCAACTCCGGACATATGTTTATGGAAATTTTTCTAAAATGACATAAAAAATCACCCTTTAAAGTTTCGTGCCATGTTTAAAAAATACCCTGTTTATTAATCTTGAAGACAAATCTTCTTTAAGCCACCCTGTACATCTAACAAACAATTATTTTTATAAAAATGTATTTTCTTATCAAGCAAGACTTTTTATGAGAAAGCCCTTTTTGGTTAAAGTTAATAATTAAAAGTTTCCCATTTTCCGATTTAGAACTTTTCTCAGAGTCGCTGTAGTGTATGGTTTAAATGAAAATCTCTCGTCTATTGTCATGCCCGGGTACTTTTTTTAATTATTTTAAAGCCTTAACAGTATCTGGATTTCCCAGATGTCTGCATTATTACACGCCTATTGTTAACCATTTCAATGTAATTTTTTTTCTTTACTGTACAAGGTGTCCGGACTTCAGCAGCAATTACAGGGTATCTTGGTTATTAATAAAGATAGAAAATTGCGGTTTTTGCGAACTGCTACTATTTTTGATGAAACTAAACTATTTTTCATGGCCCTCTTAGTTTTTGACATACAGGGTAAAATTCTTTTTTTTCCATTTTGAAACCTCCTTCGTATATTAGTTGTCTTGTAACTTACAAGTAATATTTGTAGATATTTTTACGTAGAATCCTGTAGTGTAGTTAGATTTTTTAAAGATTTTACATTTTTCGTGATATAAAACAAACATATGATTTTTTTAATAGAACACCCTTTATATTTTTTATTCAGTAAATTATAGCGGATAAGAGCTTTTTAAAAATATTTAATTATTAACAGTTATTTCATACTGTTAGACCCGAAATTGATGTTTTTAATTTAAAAATTCTATTTCTTAGAGTAGGCCATGATCTAAACTTTATAACCAAAGACTTGAGTTAGCCCTTAGTTCATAATTTGTTCACATATTACGGCAATATCTAAGTTTTAACAATTTACCCCGCTCAGCACCCCTATTTCATGGGTGGTCATATCAACTCCGAGGTGGGAGGGAGGGTCACAGGTCAAGGAAAAGTGCTTGAGGCAGAAATAAAAAGAAATTTTTAAGAAGATTAAAAAATTTTGAAAAGCAAAAAAAAGGTTCTCAGCTCTGTTTATACAACGTGTCCAAGATAAGGAGGGCCAGTATGGGCACCTTGAAAATGGAAAGATATAAGAAATCAGTTGAGTGAAAACAAAGTTAAGGTTTTATGTGCCTAATTATATGCCGTTTAAGTAGTTTTAAAATTCCGAGATTTTCGGAGATATCCAAAAAAAGAAACAAAAAATTAGAAATTTGTTTTATTTTTTTTTCTGGTGTTATTTAAAATCGGATTTAAAAATAAATTTTATTTTTTCATTGCCTCTTTCTCTGCTCTATCTAATGGTTGTATTATATTTGAATTGCCACGTTTCGTTTTTGTAGGTTCATCATCAACTTTATTTTTTTAATTACGGTCCTGATATTTTAATATCAAAATTTAAAAGCCTTTTAAAATATAAATTTAATTATTTACCACACATTGAGATTTAATCCCAATACAGACCTGTACTTTGACAAATTTGATAAAAATAATTACCTCTTCATTTTAAGTTAATAAATTAATTTAATAAACCAAACAGAACCAAACGAAAACCCTTTAACCTCGCTAACTAACAATTTTTAAATACGGTCCTAATATTTAAATATCAAAATTTCAAAGCCAATTTTATTTCAAATTCACATTATGGTTTAACCGTAATACAGCCCTGTATTTCTCAGAATTCGGTTAAAATAGTAAGTACTAGATTTTAAACTAATACATTGGTTTAGTAAAAGTAATAACTTAAAAATACAGAAATTATAAATGATTAAATGATTTGCTTATTAAACGACAATTTTAATGCGGAACCACTGTAATTCATTTAAAAATATCAGAAAAATTTTAAAAACAATACGATGACGATATCATGCAAAATCCCTTTAAATTGTTTTGTATTTGCACAGATTTAGGATCTTACATCATACCATCAATGTTAAGAAAAACAAATGATCTATTACCAACTTAATTATTTATTTTTTAAGGCCTTTTTAATTATAAGATAAATTATAGTTAAAAATTATCAAAGATTCTTGCTTTGTTAGATTTACTTAAATAGAAAAAAGCGGAAACAAGTTTCGTAAAAAATTGTTATTTTATCAGTGAATTATTTGATCATTTATTACTTGTGGATTTTTCTGTTATTATTTTTACTAAACTTATGTATTATTTTAAAATGTTACCATTTTTACCGAATTCTGAAAAATACAGGGCCGTATTATGGTTAAACCATAATGTGAATTTGAAATAAAATTGGCTTTAAAATTTAATAATAAAATATTAGGACCGTATTTAAAAAATATAAGTTCAGTAATGCTTGGGGATTTTTATTTAGGTCTGCATGGTTTATTAAAGTTATTTAATAATTTAAAATGTAAAGTTAATTATTTTTATTAAATTTTTAAAAATACAGTTCTGTATTAGTATTGTTCCAAATCACCTCGTATAAAAACACGTGTCTTCGTTTTTATACCTTTATTAACAATGTAACGTAACTATGGTTACAATAACGGCAAAATCGTAAATTGTCAATGTCTCGAAGTTTACAACACAAAAGTCGAATTTATACTGACTGATCCAAGGTTTCCCGTCGCCCTTTTATAGTATGGTGGAAGAGTAAAGAATGATCTAGAATCTTCGAGAAATATCGTGAAAATTCCATAGTACAGGATGGCATAAAAGTACTTAATGGATAATTCGGGCGTTTTCGGAAACCTTCGAAACTGATGAAAGAACTTGGAAAATCTAAAGTAAATTATTCTAATAAATTATCAGACTAAACTAAAAGGTCCCAACCTTATACAATTCTATAAACTAACACTTATTTTTAATGTCCGTAACAGTATTTAACCTTAATGTGTGATACATCATTGAATTTGTTCCAAATAGGCGTTTAAATTTTAATATTAGAATATCAGGACCGTATTTAACAAAATAAGTTGTTGACGGTCCTACGAAATCGAAACGACGCAGTTCAAATAAAACATTATTATTAGATAGAGCAGCCATTTCCAAGACGCCCATACTGGCGCTTCTTATCTTGTTTATACATCAGAAATTTTTGAGCGCGTCAGATTAGGATAGGGTAAGTTGAATATTTCACTAATCTGATAATTTGAGAGTAACGGAGGGTTACAAAGTTGTAAAAAAACGGCATTTTACCATTCTCGAGCGTAGCCATTTTTTTTTATTATTATTTTAAATAAATTAGTTTAGGGATAACGAAAAATATATTATAATCTGATACGATCCGAACGATTTTCACAAGCCTAAATAATAAAAGTATTTTTTTACATATTTAAAAAGCTATAGCCGCTTCCCTATCCGATAAAAAGGCATACTTACATTATATAACTTTTTTATGCTTATCATTTAAGCTTTGCAACCCAATAGGTCTCTGTGACGCCCAAGTAAATTACCATTTAGCATTGTAAGCTTTTCAAGCATAAAATTAAATCGTTGGTTTAAAAGTCTGACGCCCTCAAGAATTTCAAGCTAAATTATCAAAATTATGAATGGGAAGTTCGTTAAGGGTCACTTATTATTTCATTGGTATACTCTCTGGCGAATTCAAGCATATTTTTTTGATGCGTATAAAATCCATAGCTAATAAACTTAAATATTTCTTTGTGACAGTTTTTTAATAATCTGTTGACTGTTGCTAACCAATAAAAGGGTATAGATCATCTATTTTTTTCTTTTCTTTATTCTATTTTTTTTATGCGTCCCAAAACTGCTTAAAAAATCCCCAATTGGTCTACAGATCCCCCTCTGCTATTTACCCCAATAATTTATTAAAATTGAGCTTATTTTACTTTTTACTTGACAATGAACGAATGTTACCCAAGGTCACGATGATAAAACCAATAAAAAACAATAAAATAAATTAAATTATTTTAGACAAGTTACTAAAGAAAACGTAATGTCCTCTAAAATTGTTGACTTTTGAGTAACGAGGTTTGCCAATTAGGGTAACGATATATTAAAGATTTTGCGCAAAGCAATGTACGTGTATAAGGGCCCTTAAACATTATTGTCGGAAATGTCATTATAATTGACAGTTGTCTACCACTCAAACTGTGTTATTATAAATAATACCAAACGTCAAAAAATAAGAAATAACATGGACAGCAGAACAAGTAGAGCAGTATTTGCACATTGCGAAATCTGCAAAGGCTCCTTTGAAGTTGCGACACTTTTGCAAAGTAACAGTAATGATTTCTACTGTAGCAATTGTTTTAAGAGAACCCTTTCCTGTGGTAAGTTACAAGCTACAAAGTTTGTTACTTGGTCTTTTAAAAATAATTTTATTTAGATAAACAGTATAACAAGAAATAAACAAGAAAAAACATTTTGCCCTTAGCATTCTCCCTACAGATTTTTCTATAAACACATTTTTGAATTACATATTTTTTACTTTTGAAATAAGGTACTTTTCAAAATCTTTCAGATTTTCTAATTGCGTACCTTAAAAGATACCAAGTAAAGGTTTTTGTCAAAAATGCAGCATTTCTCGTTATTTAACTTTGAATATATCAAATTATGCATGTTTTGGACGAAAAAAGCTAACCATTAGCATCCGTATCTCAGTTTCTATTGGTCGTAGAAAAATTATAACGCTTTTTAAAGGCTACAATTTACTTTATAGATTTTTTTAATAAGATGCATAATTTTATTAATAAAAATACTAGGCTTACGAAAAAATATATATAAAACATTTTCTGCTTAAACTCACTTTTTCGATCGATTTGTATGGTTATTATGTAATAACAAATTATCACCCCAGACTTTTGGCCCCTTCAAATCGATATACAGACTGTCCACGAATGTAGTTTACACTAACCAGAACAAAAAGGTATTCTTGGGTAAAAAAATTGTATACTGGGTTCCCAAAAACTTAAACGCTCCAAGAGTAAACTACTGCAAAATGTCATTAAGAAAATAAAATTAAAAAGTTGTAATAAACTTTATAATTTGGCGAAAACGCTTTGATTATATACGTTTACAGCTGAAAAAATGTTTAGTGTGGGAATTTAAAGAAAGCAGGTGTTTAAAAAGGAAATTATAAGAGTCATTTAACAAAAAAAAATATATTAGTTTTTGATAACTCTAAAATCAATTTAATGAAACTTTTTGATTTCCCTGTAACATTGATAAAGTAATTTAAATTGCTATTACATATACCTTTTTTAAATGATATTTTGCCTAAAAGTGAAAAATTAAAGTAGTTTGGTCCTAAAGAAAAATAATGTTTTTCAATTTTTTCCAAAATCCCCAAAATCAACATTTTTGCTTCGTAAATGACTAGCAAAAATTTGTAGAATTTTTTTGAAAAATGACATTTTTCTCCATTTGTCCTCTTGTAAACCCCATTCGTGAACATTCTGTATATTTGGGTTACACCATTTAAAAAGTAGTTTATTTTATCTTACACTTGTTTACTTTAATTGCAGCGCTTTTACCCTCAACCATGTATACAAATAGTGCAAATATTCCAAAATCATTAAAAAAAATTAAAATGGGCCATTGAATTTAGAAAAGTAAACAGGGTGCCTAGGTTTATTTGTTAACCGGGTCAATTACCTACTTTTAATTGTTGAGACATTTTTTTGACAGTTGCCACTTTTACTTTTTACCTTTTTCAATTTTAATAAATTTTGTAACTAACATACAGCTTCTGGCCGCATGTATCAATAAAACATTTCTAGTAAGTCTAGAACGTTAAATTTTAGTTTTTCCTAT
This sequence comes from Listronotus bonariensis, assembly GCA_014170235.1. NCBI lineage: Eukaryota > Metazoa > Arthropoda > Insecta > Coleoptera > Curculionidae > Listronotus > Listronotus bonariensis. Next base: position 37,084 of record JACEGR010005206.1, read on the forward strand.
TTTTCATATACCGGGTGATGCATCGCCGGGCGGGACATAGGAAATCCTATATAATTTTTAATGGGGTCAATTATTGGCTTCCCTAATTATTTCAGAGAAAAATTCTATTAAAGTTTATTAAAGAGCATGCAAATCTACGTCCATGGTAAAAGCTTTAGATTTTTCGGTTAACCCGTTTGCTAGTTAGATGCTAATATATTTTGAAAAATTGTTACATTATTATCGCCTCATTTTTATGAATAACAATACAGTTAGCGTGACATAACGTTGTCATTTTGAAATTTAGAGCTTTATTATTATCAAAAAATCGTACAGCGAAAAGATTAAAATTGTATTTATACAAAGGAAACTAAACTAGAGTAACAAATTTCAAGAACTTATGACATTTATAATATTTACATGCTTCAATAAATTATTAATATTATTACAATAATTAATATGTTGAAAATAAAGATTTAAGAAAATTTTCAAATATTCCTCCATTGACTGCTAGACAATAACCCAAACGTTCATAAAATTGTCTTCTTACAATGGCTAACTGGTAAATTAAAATTTTATTGCATTCTGCAGAAATATCATTTTTAACTCATCTAGATTAGAGTCATATTTATCCTTGTATATCAAGCTTTTTAAATGGCCCCACGTGCAATAAAATTTCCAAGTCTCTATTATCTCTTACATTTTCTTCTCTTTGATACTCCTTAGCTTTACATCTGCAGTTATTTATCACTGTGCCTTTGGTCTCAAATTTTTTGATTGTCCTATCGACTGTTGATTTTCCGGGTATCGGTCTATTCGGATACTGAGCAGCGAACATGTCTGACACCTTTTGGTAACTATTTCCTTGATAGTACCCTTTAGTCACCAATACTTTTTCTTCAGTAGTATAACTCATGGTTAATCTTTTCGCTCTACGATTTTTTGATAATAATAAAGCACTAAATTTCAAAATGACAACGTTATGTCACGCTAACTGGTATTTTTATTGTTGTTCATAAATATAAGGCGATAATAATGTAAATAATTTTTAAAAATATATTAGCATCTAACTAGGCAAACGGGTTAACTGGAAAAATCTAAAGTTTTTACCATGGATGTAGAATTACATGCTCTTCAATAAACTTCAATAGAATTTTTTCTAAAGGAATTAGGCGAGCTAACAATTAACCTCCATTAAAATTACATGGGATTTATGTCCCACCCGGCGATGCATCACCGGTATATACATTTAATATGTCTATCTTAATTAAAACAATTAATTTTGTACATCAGTCCATAAGCTCGCTGCACTGCAGCAACATCAGATCACGCCATCGCCGCCACTGGTCCTAAACTTTTAAAATGCAAAAATGTATATATATATGGCACTTGTCACTTAGTACGCTTTTATTATTTTGTTATGCTTACAGCCATTCTTCCTTAATAAATACTATTAATTAAAATACATATTTATTTCCTAATTTCTGATTAATAATACCATGTAATTAGTTCAGTTATTATTTCATATCTAAAATTAATCTTCTTAGATCTTAATGCTGTAGGAAAGGTGTTGATTAATTTTTAATTGAATGTACAAATTACTACAAATACCCGCATACATATTTTTTCTTTAAATTATTTTAATCTCAACACATTTAAGACCAAAAATAATTTAAGCTAATATTTTTTTTCAGTGCAGCTTTCTAAAAATAACCAAATAAATGTTTTTGGTCGCATAAATATATCATTGAATATATTTAAATTACAGGTAAATTTAAAATATTATAATTTCAGCATGAAAATGTTGTTTAATAATGAATATCTAAAAACAAACAAAATCCCATTTACAACGTATGTACCTATTTTGTAAACAATTAACTTATATTATATTCTTTAAATAGACTTGATTAAATTAAAATTAACTTTCTTTTGTGTATTTACAAACCATGAAGATGAATTCAGCTTACACTAAAAAGTGAAATTATTTCCCAAATAAGTGAAATTATTACCTAAATAAATAAAAATAAAACATATGGCATTACATTCTCAGTAATAAGATAACTATAAATGTAATTTATTCATGAACGGAAATACAGAAGTAACACATAATTATGTAAAATATTTTTAAACAAAGTTGCCCCTGATATACATATGTATGTACACTGTACATATATATGTATTTGATGTGGTTTGGTTTGCAAATATGGTAATAATACAACGTTTTTAACAAAATCCTTACCATAATGTAATTTTTTTTTACTACACACCCACAAAAGCTGTCGCATAATAATACAGGCTGTCCTAAGTCTATTTATACACGAAATAACTTTGCCCCTGTACAAGATACAAAAATAGTCTTTAAATAAAAAAGGCTTATTTGAACACATTTTCTTTTCATTGACAGTACCACTTAATATACAAGTGGTCTCAAAAGAGAATTTTTTTAATCTAACACCATGTACCCAATTTTGACTCTGCATTAAATTCTATATTAAAAATGTATTATGCACTGTACAACAATAATTATTGCTAGTTTTTGGATATCAACAGTATGCTGATACACTCATGAACAATTAAAAAGTAAAGAAAGAAAAATATATTTTGACTTTAATTATTTCTACATAATTCTGTCGCTGTTAAAGTGACAATAATTACCATCCATTGAAAAAGCCACTAACCACTAATAGAGTAAGTCAGTCATTTAGTATATTTTAGATACCGATTTACCTATTACCTAATCTAAGAACCAGCCTTAATTGACGTAAGGCTGTTTTTAGGTAATTTACTAAATATGTGTCTAAAATAAGCTAAATTGCTGACATACTTATTAGTGGTTTTACAATGAAGGTAATTTATTATATGTTTTTATATTATTTGTCATTCTGACAGTGACGGAATTATTTAAAATATTTGGAACCAAAAACTAATGTTCTTACTTCACTTTTATTCGGTAATAAGTAAATCAGCATATTGCTGATATCTTCAAAAGCAGCAATAATTGACGTATTGGGTGTTATACCATTTTGATGTAAAATTTAAGAGGCAGGAAAATTTTGCAATGTCAAAATTTATAAATTTGTATATATATTTAGACACTCGGGGTGTATAATTATTCGGGTGTAAAAGTGCAAATAAAAATCCTTATGCAACTTTTAATTTTGAATTAATTTATCTACAGTAAATACAAACGAGTTAAAAATCTTGCAAAAAACTAGTCAGTAAATATCATAAAGATTTAGAAGAAACAATAGTGAATGACTGTATTTATTTACATTATCAAATGAAAGATCCCATAAAAGTATACAAGATGTTTACTCTGCTTCAAAATTTTTGCAATTTACTGCATTTTTAAAGGCTTATTACCCAAATGTGGACATTGCATTTCGCATTTTTTTTTGAGTATACCAACTTTTCAGTCAATTGTTGCCGGACCAAAGCCGGAAAAGAAAATATTTTGATTCAATTAATAATTAAAAAAGTGTTTCTTATTTATCAGCCTAAAGTTAATTGTACCTTTATAGAATAAAGCACCTTTTAAACAATTTCACAGGACAAAAATTCATAAAATTTATTTCTTTAGCAAAGGCGGCAAATTAAATCGAGACTAGGGCGGCTACATGCGTAAATCCGCCACTGTTGTCAAAGATAAATACTGCTTGAGATGCAGTGGCTTAGCTAGCTCAGTAGAGAGCTTTGGGGAAAAAATAAAATAGAGCCTTAATTATGGGCGCCAGCAGGATGACATCCAGGGGGTGAAAAAATTGTAAACGTGTTTTATTTAAACATTTTCATATACTGATCACCCTAAAATATTCTAAGAACCTTCACCTTTTTTACTTGCACTCACACATTTTCTTTTAGCTCCCCCAGAGCTTGGTAGCGAAGAGCACTGTCCCGCCTAGCACCATAATAGCTACGACACTGTTGACATGTTTGATGAAAATTTAAAGATTAATAAACTGTCTAATAAGCATTTTGAAAGCGTATGGTTTGTGTTTGCTAAATATCTCTTATTTTTTATTGTTTTTGGTAAATTAATGCAAATGCCCGAGTTAAACAGGTTAAATTACTAAAAATTCTAGCAAATTAACAGAAGTTACCAAACTCCAACCAAACTTAATTGGAAGTCTTCGGTCAGATATTGTTCATTTAGATATTCAAGATAAGACAAAACATTTTTTATATTATATTTAATACAAGTTAAAACTTTATGTCGCTGAAAATTTGTTTTGCCAAAATTATCTGTAAATGTATTATTTTAAGTACTAGCTATTTCAAAAGTTCTATTATTTTAATATTGGCAAAAAATGGACTCCGATCGTTATTCGCCGCGACCCGATCCCTTCAGTTGTAATGGGTTTTGTATTTTGAATCTTGAGGCCAATAAGAAACATTAATAATGTAAATAGAACTACATATTTATTATTTTTTCTAATAAAGACAAATTTAAAACAGTGCACGGCTATCCATCTATCCATCTCGAAGCAATGGGAGCAATTTCGTATGTTGGCAAACTATACAGGGTGGCGCAGCTCATACGCCTCGGTCTGTGTGTAATATTTTAAAATTATTTTTATAGGCATATACAGGTGCATTGAGAGCATAATTTAAAAATTATTTTGAATTATACAGGGTGCTCAAAAAAGATACATATCAAAGTTAGGTTTTTTTAAATGGAACACCCTGTATATTAGTCAATTTTTGATTGTGGTAACAAAAATAAGGTAAGTTTTTTAGCGATCTCTATATCATAAAATGAAAGGTTTTTGAGATAATTTGGATTTTTCAAAATACACAATAAAAACAATATTTTAATAAAATTTACCCAACTTATGGTTTACTCCGTATAGTATGTTACAATGGTAAAAACACATTGTAGTATTAACTTAATTTAAATTGGTCGTTAAAAATTATACAGGGTGTTTAAAAATTAACATATATTTTTGTATACTTTTGAGTGCAAATAACTCGCTTATTTCAAATGGAATACCCTGTATATTTTCAGTTAGTCTGACGCAGAAAATATTTCTCTATAAAACTTTATTAAGGTTGTTTACCCTTAAAACTAATATTTTTTAGTTATTTCCTCCTTTATAACTTTGTGCTCAAGTATCTCAATTGTTCTATAAAAATCAAGCAGGCTAGACTAAGCTTTGACACTATTTTAGCTTACTTAGTAAAAATATACACTGATAACAAATCCCGATGATATTTCAATCTATATTAGATATTTTATTCCTAACTTTTTTTTGGTTAAAATCGTTTTTTGTGTAAGTAAGAAACATTCTTTAAAAATTTTCATTAGACAAGTAGGCTGCGATGGATTAAAATATAGGTGCGTCATTGCAATTTCATTTGTTTAATCTTGACACAGCCCCTAATAGTTGTCAGAACTGGTAAATTTTTATCTTTTCTAATAATTATTTGTTACCTTTATAAAAAAATGAAAACTTATCCTATTCAAGAACGGGTCGATATGATTTTAGTAATTGGAGAGTGTCATGAAAACTGTTTACTGGCATCCAGAGTTTATGCTCAAAAATTTCCAAACCGAAATCATCCAAATAGACGTTCGCTTGAAAAATTACTTCAAGTATTTAAAACATCAGGAAGTGTTGCGTATACAAAACCAAACAGGGAAAAAATTATTTTGGGAAATGAAGACAACGAATTTCGTATAATTGGTGCTTTAATAGAAAATCCCAATACAAGTCAACGAAAGATAAATCAAGAAACCGGAATAAGTAGAAGGAGCATCGGAAGAGTAGTTGACAAATATAAATATCATCCTTATCACTATCAAATGCATCAGGAACTGTATGAAGCGGACTTTTATAGACGAATTGATTTTTGTTTGTGGGCTTTGGATAAAATAGCGGAAAATGAAAGTTTTTTTGATTATGTCCTATTTACGGATGAATCAACATTTCATAATACTGGTCATGTAAATAGGCATAATTTTCACTATTACAGTGAAACAAACCCACATTTATTTCATACTTTGGACCACCAAAATAGATGGTCTGTTAATGTGTGGGGAGGAATATTGGGAACAAGACTTGTAGGTCCTTTTTTTTTTGAGGGACACTTAAATGGCGCAATGTTTCTTCAATTTCTAAGGTACAATTTGCCAGAAATTTTGGAAAATATTCCTCTTAACATTAGAAGAAATATGTGGCTGCAATTGGATGGTGCTCCAGCACATTTTCAAGCAAATGTTAGACAGGAATTGGATGCAAATTTTCCTCATAAATGGATAGGAAGAGGAGGTGAACAAAGTTGGCCAGCAAGATCTCCAGACTTAACATGTGTCGATTACTTTTTATGGGGATACATTAAAAATGTTGTATATGACATGCCGCCAACGACTGCTGAGGATATGAAGGAAAGAATTAGAGCAGCTTTTCATAGTGTAACACCACAGATGCTAACCAATGTTAAGCAATCATTTGAAAAGAGAGTACGCCTTTGTATCGAAAATGATGGACGTCATTTTGAACATTTATTAAGTGATTAGGTTAGTTAATTTTAATATTCTATTAGTTAATTTTTATTTTTTACTTTTTTGCTGTTACCCGTTCTAATATATTTTTATTTTATTAAAATTATGTTTGCAAAACAATTACTAATATTTTTGCTTTTATTTTATTAAAAATAAATAGTAATAGCACAGAAAAATATTAATATTTAGGCCCTTTTCTAAAGTAAGTAATAGTAAATGAAATTGCAATGATGCATCTATATTTTAAACCATCGTGCATCGCAGGCCACTAGTTAGGAATAAAATATCTAACATAGATTGAAATATCATCGGGATTTGTTATCAGTGTATATTTTTACTAAGTAAGCTAAAATAGTGTCAAAGGTTAGTCTAGCCTGCTTGATTTTTATAGAACAATTGAGATACTTGAGCACAAAGTTATAAAGGAGGAAATAACTAAAAAATATTAGTTTTAAGGGTAAACAACCTTAATAAAGTTTTATAGAGAAATATTTTCTGCGTCAGACTAACTAAAAATATACAGGGTATTCCATTTGAAATAAGCGAGTTATTTGCACTCAAAAGTATACAAAAATATATGTTAATTTTTAAACACCCTGTATAATTTTTAACGACCAATTTAAATTAAATTATTACTACAATGTGTTTTTTACCATTGTAACATACTATACGGAGTAAACCATAAGTTGGGTAAATTTTATTAAAATATTGTTTTTATTGTGTATTTTTGAAAAATCCTAATTATCTCAAAAACCTTTCATTTTTGATATAGGGATCGCTAATAAATCTTACCTTATTTTTGTTACCACAATTCAAAAATTGACTAATATACAGGGTGTTTCATTTAAAAAAACTAACTTTGATATGTATCTTTTTTTGAGCACCCTGTATAATTTATATTAATTTTAAATTATGCTCTCAATGCACCTGCATATGCCTATAAAAAAATAATTTTAAAATATTCCACCGTTTTCGTAACACAGACCGAGGCGTATGAGCTGCGCCACCCTGTATATTTACACGATTATTTAACTCGTTTGCGTTTGTTAGAGTTATGACCAAATTTAATATTAAATTAGTCAATTGTGTATTTTTTCTGTAGAATACCGTGTTTTTATATTATTATTTTTGCTTATGGGACATACTCTTAAATATTTTTAGTAAGCTCGCTTCAAAAATATATATTTTTTATTTAAAAAATATATTTAATAAAGTCAAAATAAAACTTTATAAAATGTTACAAATTATACGTGCTGTTTTATAAAAGAAAACTATTTTTAGTATAAAAATAAATATATAATTTTTATAATATCTGAAATACCACTCTGGATAGTTATTTAAAATTTTTACATAGCTGCTTCCACACACTTAAGAGTATTTGCTAATGCACATTTTTTTCTTTAATTATTTACAGTGTCATTGAAAGGAGATTTAAAACCAATAATATTAAAAAATAACTTTTACTCAAAATAAAAACTAGTTTAAAATTCCCAATTATTAGTTCTAAATAAATTTGCTTTCTTTATTTTATTTTTCCTTTTATGATTTACCAAATATAAATTTAATTACTAAATTTAAAAAATGTAACCAGTAAAAGGATCATAGGACAACGGAAGGAAGTAAAAGTATTAATTGGTTGGGGTAGTTGCTAAACCATATTAATGTGTAATATTTATTCATATCTATAACACTAATATGTTAACAAGAAACCAATAATTAAAAAAATATATTGCTTTTTTTTAATATGCTACAGGCTAGGGGCTTTAAAAAATAAAAAAATAAATACTAACATTACACCTAATAACCTGATGGCATCATCTCTACATAACCAAATTTAAAAAGTTAGAAAACAATTTAAAAAATTTGGCTCTTTTAAAAAACAACACATTTTTTTACTGCGTTTCTTTTAAAAGTATATTATGGTTTGTATTAATCATAAAAATGTTCTAATTATTATATTTAATTATTAATATAAAAAAATAAAAAAAAGGTTTATACGGGAAATGCTTAAAACCAAATATTAAAATTTAAATTAAAAAAAAAAGTTAAAGACAATGGTACTATGTTATATATATTTATTATTGAAGTAACAAGGACTATTAATTAGTAAAAAAATATATAGGGTTTTCCATTAGAAAAACATTAAGTTGGCATCGTAACTTTTTAACGCAATCCTGTAGAAAAAATTGAATACTTGTTGCAGATTCTACGTAAAAAGTTTCACAAAAATTTTATGGTTTTTGCTATTTCTTATAGTAAATGATATATAGGGTAAAATCAAAAACGACAATTTTTTAATTTCCCCCTGTATCTCTTAGATAATAATTTTATTAAAATTCTGACTACGCCATTTTTAGTTTCTTCAAAATCAAGCGCATAGCACCAATATCAGTTTTTTAATAACACCAGTAATAACTGAGATAGCCCATAAAAACGCCCAAATACATTCTCTACATAAAAAGTAACCATAATTATAACACCCAAACAAGAGATTTTAATTATCCAATCTATTGATTAACCATCTTTAAAAAAGGCCTTTGTATATGGGTATTAAATTGTATAATAATTTTTTTTGCAAAAAAGATCACAACTTACTATTCACGCTTTTGAGATAACAGTTTTTTTAATTAGCAGATACATATTTTATCGCCCTGTTTTAGGAAATAAAATGGGTGGAACTGGTGATACCAAAACTGAAGTCTTGAATCGGATGGCAACAAAATTGATTCCTCATCCTGAAATGTACGTACAAAGTTCTCAAACCACTAATCTGTTACATAGTAATCCAAGTAACAGTGTGATGTCTCTATCAAAAAGGTATTTTTCTTTTTATTTTAACAAATAATTCTTTAATTTATTTATTAACAAGTCATTTCTTTAAACTTATTTAAGCAAAACCGAAAATAAAGCTTTTTAAACACCAGAGACAAGCTAACTTTTAAATGTATTTAATAGGAACTCTTTAACTGTGGCTAGTATAAAAAGATTTCCTTTTTTAAACTCTTAAATAATAATATTAGTTTAGTTGTCAACAACTGTTTATCTGGTGTCTCAACTATTTCTCTATTTACTTGATCTGTCGTAAAAATACATGCACTTTAAGACCTTGTGTAAATTAAAAAAAAAAACGTTATTTAGGCTACCTACAATTTTTTTGAGTAAAAAAAATTAGTAAAAAATATCGGGACTCTCGGAGTTAAAGCTTCATTATTGATAATTTTAATTTAACGTTAAAAATTGGGTTCCACGTGGCATTTGTGGCCCTGGCCTCCGCCGCGCCGTCACGTAAAGCGTACAGTACAACACATTTTTTTATAATATTAAAAATTAATTTTAAAATCGGAATTAAATTATAGTGTTACCTAAACACTTAAGGAAGAATATTTTCTTTCGTAAAAACTTTCTGACTTTATTTTTGTTAAAGTTATTCAATTGTTAAATAACTAATTTTTCATAGGCTTATGTTGTGTCATAAAATCTCTTGTTAAAGTTTAAATAATGTTCCTACAATATTTTTCTTTGGAAAGCTTAACCTATTTACTGCATTTTAAGGTCAAAATATTCTTGTATTGGGATATCTTCTTCCCCCAACAATAGAAATATCAAAAAGTTGTAAGAGGTGTCGAGTAATACCAAATATTAAAGAGATTTCCAAAACCGTTTTAGTAGTTTTCAAAAATCCTTATATCGAGGGTCCCAAGCCGTTGCCTTGTCCCTATAACTTTATTATTCTTTAAAATATTAGAATAACATTTGGTACCCCGGTATTTCACATAAATGTACATTGTTTTACTGATTCAGTAGCTTTTTATCACTTTCGGTTTAACTTTCATATTTTAAATTAGCCTTTGTTACGTTTTACCATGTAACCTTTAAATATTTTTATTTTTTTTTACCTGAAGTGCCATGATTCAGATAAAACAGTAGCTGTTAAACTAATTATTAATAAAGTAATCACGACAAAATAGAAAGTCATACTATGTTCCTGTAAGTCCGTTTAATCGCATTATTTTCATTATAAATTTAAAATTAACCCTTTTAGGATGGCACCGTTTCGGACATGCAGTGGCGTGTGGATGGCAGTTTTTGGTTTTTATATTGACGATACAGGGTGTTTTAAAACTATGGAATCAAACTTCTACGGGTTATTCAGTGCAACATTTGAGTATAGGGACCCATGTCCTCACTACGGGACTACAGACCTAAGACAATAAGATATACGATGAATTGCCTGAATAGGATGCATTGAACATGATATTATCATAACAATTGTTTAAAATGTCTAATGTTTAATAATTTTAATATATTATTTTTTATTTACTAATTATTATTTTAATTTATTAATTTTATTTATTTTTTTATTTATAAATGTTCTGATGGTATCATGTACAAAAGGCAAATATTAAATGCAATAAATCATATGTGGGCAATTTATCATCCATCTAAATTTTTAACGCGTCCTAGAGCTGTGGTGCCTAGTGACACTTTTCCGGACATAGTTCCCTATACTCAAATGGTTTCTACTGTTGCATTGAATAACCCCTAAAAGTTTGATCCCATAATTTTTAAAACACCCTGTATATCAAAATCGCGCCCAGAGAATAGTTTTAAAGAGAATTAAGTACCGTCATAATTTCAGCTTTGCACATTTTTTGCTAAGTTCACAGGTAGTAATATACTCCATTTTCTTCAATAAATCACTGACCTTTCGTAATTTCAGTTTTTAATAATTAATTAAAATGTTAAATTAGATAAAATATATATTTAAATTCTTTACTTAAACCTTTTTTGTGGCTTATTTATACATATTGTATATCTTTTAAATTACGACCCTATAGATCCTTTATTTGTGAATTTCGTTATTCGGATGTCGTGAATAATAATGATCTACGGCCGCCATCTTAAAGATTGAAAAATTTTGAATTTTCATTCATTAATTACATTAAAAACCGAAATTACGAAATGTAAGTGATTTAATAAAGAAAATGGAGTATATCAGTACCTGTGAGAATAAAAAAGATTATTTTTTGGGCGGTATTTAGAAAAAAGAGGAGGCCACGTAGGATATATGATTAAAAGGAAAAATTAATAGAGAATTAAGGAAACACAACCATAGAAAAAAATACTTGTATTTAAAATTAGAAATTTGACGGTACTTTTGGTTCAACCGAAATTGATTTTGAAGTTGTAATAATAAAAAAATACATAATTTATGCTGGGGGAACAACATTTGGACCCGACTCCGTATTAATGTTTACAAAAAATTATCTTTTTAGACCACTTCAGTGTCCAAAGGCTGATTGCAACAAGTTCATATCGGTCTGCACCTTAGAGTCCCACTTTAAACATGAACACACTGAGGTTCCTATTGTTTCGACACACTTAGATGCTCGATGTGCATCTGAATTTTACCCAAGAGATATACGATACTGCCTAACACAATGCATTGTTCTTCTAAAAGTGATAAATACAGAATTTTTAAACGCTTGCCGAACAAGGTAAATGTAATTCTCTTTATCTTTTTTTTTTCACGCTAATGTAGATCCTAAAACAGTTTATTGTATCTAGCATTTTTTACTTGGTTTAATTGTTTTGCTACAATTTCTTTGCTTTTGTTAGCATTTGCAATTGTATTTGAAAGTAGCCGTAAATGCTGCAGCATCTAAATAAATATACAGGCTGTTACAAATTCAAGAACCACCATAAGGATCTCGGAAACGGTAAGAGATACAAGGTTGGTTAAAATGGGGCAAAGTTGCGCATTTTTATGCTTAAAAATATTTCGTTTTAAAAATTTAATAATTTGCAGCAGTTCCAAAATTATCCGGCAAAAACCGAAATTTTGCGAAACAGTTTTTATTGTTTTCTCGGTTTATTTAAAGGGATATCTTAAAACTAACGACACATTAACATTTCCACTTTTTCTGTTCCATAAAATGATGTTACCGATATAAAATCTGAAGTTTCGTCTTGGAGCCACCATAATCAACTTTGTTTTTTAAAATGGGCGAAATATTTGGTTTTAAACTTAATAAACTCGTAAGGACCCCTCTCAATCCTTATGGAAAGTGGCTTTCAGTTAATTTAAAAAAAGATAAGTTGTAGATCTTAACTTCCTGATTAAATGTTCTTATGGGCACAATGTCCGATAACTTCTAGTTATAGAGTTGTAGAGCCTTAAAGTTGGATATTTGCTAAGTTGAGATTTCGAGTACCTCCTATGGTTTTAATTTATTTTTTTATCTTACTTAAGCTTCTACAAAACATATTTTAATAGTAATCTGTGGGATATTATTTAAAATAGTAAAATAAATAAAACGTTTTTATATAGAATATTTCTTATAGCAGTGACGTCGGAAAATATAAAATTATTATAAAGTTGCCTAAAATACAGAAACTCCAAGAATTACATTTTTGAGTACAAAAAGAAAAACAAACTGTTAAAATTTAATAATTTTTTAAAATAATAGTGTGTAGATCTTGTTAAAAGTTATAAATACATTTTGGTTTCGTCAAAATATTATAGAGGGTGAAAAAGGTGGTTTTGAATTTTACTTTTACTTTACTAGCGGCCGTATTCACCAAGCTCTGACAAATATTTATCAGACTGATAGCCTGCTTTTTAGGTAGGCTATCAGTCTGATAAATATTTTTAGACTTTGATGAATATGGCCGTATCTAATTGTAAGTTAATATTATCTACCTAAGCAAAGAAAAAGATAAGTTTTTTAAAGTTTTTAAAACTAATTTACCTGAATTTTAGGGGTTATTTCCTATAAAATAAAGCTTAAGTGGTATGAAGTTAAATATTGTTATGCCTAACAATATTCGATTTTAAGTATTCGAAAATATATAAACCTTTTAAAGTTGTCCGAAAAAAAAAACAAAGTTTTTCCAAACAACTTTTAATTTATTGTTTTAAGTTTAATTTAAAATAAAACGCTTCTTTGCTAGTTTTGCCTGAGAAACACTGGCAAAGAAGTTTTTTATTTTAAATTAAACTTAAAAAAATAAAAACAATTTTTTGGGATAACTTTGAAGTGGCTGTATATTTTTGAATTTTAAAAACTGAATATTATTAGGCATTGAAATAGGCAACTTTCTACTACTTTAACTAACCCTGTTACTCACTTACCGTTTCAGGATCGTAAGGGTGCACTTTAAATTTGTAACACCCTATATAAGTAGTTTCTAAATATCTACAGTTTTAGGATATGTAGCTTTAAAAAGGTTATCAAAAGGACCTTTTAAAATTATTTTAGGTTGATCATATAAAAGTCAGTGGAGGTAGAGAGTAAAAATAAAGTTTATAGACACCTTAAATTTACCCTATTTACTTAATTTAGAGATATATAAGGCGTTTTCTTTTGTTTTATAGGAAAAAACCTTAAAATAAAGCCATATTAGTTTTTAAAAATTTAAAAAACTTATCTTTTAATTTACTTAAGTAGATAATATAAACTTTAGATAGCATAGTAAAAATTCAAGACCACCTTTTTTGCATTCTGTATATTTTGACGGTCCCAAAATGTATTTACACCTTCAACAATGCCTGCACACTATTATTTAACAAAATTATTTAATTCTAAATGTTTGTTTTTTTATACTCAAATATGTAATTTTGGAGTTTTTGTATTTTAAGCAACTTTATAATAATTTTATATTTTTCGACGCCAATGCAATAAGAAACATCCTAACTAAAAATTTTACATTTATTTTCCTATTTTCTATAATATTTAATATATATTTATAAAAACATGTTCTGTAAAAGTTGTAATAAAATAGAAAATAAATTAAAAACATAGGAGGTACTCAAAATCTTAACTTAGCAAATTTTCAAATTTGTGGCCTTCTAACTCAAAAACTAGAAGCGGTCATACATTGTGCCCAAAAGAACATTTAATTAGGAGGTTAAGATCTACAATATATAAATTTAAAAAAAAAATAACCGAAAGCCTTTTTCCATAAGGATTGAGCGGGGTCCTCTAATTATTAAACCAACGATATACCACATTTAACATTTATGCGAAGTTTCGAACCAATAAACCATAATCATTCACTACTTTTGCAATTACGAATTATGATTTTACCCCCAACGTTCGGGAAAATTTCTGTTTGCAGGTAAGTAGGTATCCATTTTTTATGACAGGCTACGATAAAGTTAAGTAGAGGCGATAATTAAATTAAAAGCTTTATTTTATTACGTAGAAGTAAATGTATGTTAATTGCCTTAATTCTTGCGGCTTGTTAGTTAAATTATACATAACTAAATTATTAAAAAGAATAAAAATAAGTAGTAATAGAAATAAATAAATGCATACTTACTTTCAAATGGAAGTTTCAAAAATTGCTTAAAATAAAAGCGTAATTTTTAATAGAAAAATAATAAATGATGTTTTTTTTGTTCGAAACGTCGCATAAATGTAAAGTGTAAGATATTGTTGTATTTATAATTAAAATACGAGTGTATTAAGTTTAAAACCAGATATTCCGCTTATTTAAAAAAATAAAGTTGATGATGGTGGCTCAAAGACAAAACGTCGGATTTTAAATTTAGATTTAGAAATAGAATAGAAAAAGTAGCTATGTTAATGTGTTGTTACTTTTAAAATATCCCTTAAAATAAACAGAAAAAACAATTAAAACTATTTCACGAAATTTCGGTTTTTGCTGGCTAATTTCGGCACGGCTGCAAATTTTTAAATTTTTAAACGGAATATTGTTAATCATAAAAATGCGCAACTTTGCCCCAATTTGACAAACCCTGTATCTCTTACCGTTTTCGAGATTCTAATGGTGTTCCTCAAATTTATTGAGTTTACACATTTAAACAAAAAATTGTAGCAGAATAATAAATATTGGTAATTGTAAAAATTAACTAACGTAAATTTAATTATCTTTTTATAAAAAGTGTCGTTACCATATTAGCATCATTAGTTCTTTTTGCAATAAAACACGTCCCTCTTTTTATATAATTTACCCTAAAATATTTCTTTAAAAATATTATTTTGTTTTTGTTTAGCTCTTGACGTTTTTTAAATTTTTTATTATTAGGGTTAAGAAATTTTTAAAAGAGGAAAACATAAATAACATATTAAAATAGATATATTTTTAATGTTTTAGCTCTACCAAAAAGAAATCACTTTCGTAAAAGTTTGGCTCAATAAAAAATAAATTTCCACAGGAACATTTTTATGTTAGGTATACAGTTGTCAGAATGTCCTTTAACTATTTTAAATAAATGGACATAAGGACTGCTTAAAACCTAAAAAAATAAAAATAAAAACGTTTATTAATGGTTTTGAGATTTATATATCTTAATTAATAATTTGTTTTTAATTGTTCTCTAATCTATTTCTAAAGGAAAACTAACTTACAATATATTTTTTATATGTTAATAAAATAAAAATAACAAAAATATTTAAAACACAAAATTTTCCAATAAAAAAGACTTAACCTAAGATGTCCAATAATTCTTACCAAGAAAGAAAAAAGTCCATACAGGGTGTCCCAACTCTAACTATACACGAAATAACTTCGCCCTTGTACAAGATACAAAAAATAAAATAAAATAAGAAATATTTATTTGGATTCACTCTCTTTATTGACAGTGCTAGTTAATATACAAGGTGTCTCAAAAACATAATTTTTATTGTCAAGTGGAATTATTTTTCTAAAACACCCTGTATACTTTAACCAATTTTTATTCTGTATTAAAATCTGCATCAAAAATTTACAATACAATCTACGTCAATTATTGCTGGTTGTTGAGATATCAACAGTATGCTGATATACTAATTACCGAATAAAATAAATTAAGAAAATATTACTTTGGTTTTAATTATTTTTAAATAATTTTGTCACGGTCAGAGTGATAAATAATATGATAACATGCAATTAATTACCGTTTATTGTAAGAACTACTTATAGGTAATTCAGCTATTTAGTTTATTTTAGGTATATATTTACTCATTACTTAATCGTAGAACCAGCCTTAATTGATGTATTTCTCTTTTGTTAGTTTAGCGATAGTTAAGGATAGACTTATAATACCCCCTTTAAAAAACACTTAAAATTAACCATAGAATCCAAAAATGTAATAATAAATAGACCGTTCCATTAAAAAAACGCAACATATTTGGCTTAAGTCTTTTGTTTTCATGTAATTCGGTTGTTATTACCATTTTCAAATACTCCGAGCTAAAATACATTGATTAGCAATATTAATTTTTTTTTAAAATAGGGGAATGGGTATTTGGTATGCCGTTTTTTCTGTTAACTGGAATACTCTATACAAACAAAAAAACGGCATATTTTCCGACATTCCACGCATTTTTAAGAAAATCCAAGATAGCCAATCTATGTATTTTAGCTCGAAGAATTTAAAAATTGCCTTTTAAAAATTATTCCATAAAAACAGTGCCGTATTAACCATTAGGCTGACTAGGCTACAGCCTAGGGCGCCATGAAAAAATAGGCGCCAGACAGGGGAGTAATAGGCGTTAGACAGGAGAGTTTTAAAAAAGGGCGCCTGGCACTCAAAATAAGCTCTTCAAAAATTTTTTGTGTGGAAAATAGGCGCTCTGGAAATTCTAGCCTAGGGCGCCTCAAACAGTTAATACGGCCCTGATAAAAAACAAAGGACGTAGGCCATAAATGTTACGTCTTTTAAATGGAACACCCTATTTATTTTAATATTTTTAGATTCTAACGTTGATTCTAACTGTTCTCTATATGGGTAATATAGATCTATCTTTAAATGGTTTTAAGTTATTTACAATTTTTTTGGCCTAATTTATTTAAAATAATTAGTGTATCAATATAAAATACATCTCCTTGTAGATTTTATTATAGTTTCTTAAATCTCCTTTTGCTTCACTGGCACTTTCCTCAAATTTGTATACTTTTTTAAAGTGGAAGTTATTTTTAATCATCAGTTTTATACTTAGTAAAATGACCCTTATGAGCCTGTCTCCAGAAGAACAGCATCCCATTATGGTACTAATGTCAACAAGGATTGCAAGTATTCATCTTACAGAAAATGATGATGATGAAAACGATGGAAGTCCTGAAAGGGTAAGAAAAAGTTCCGAAGAAGATGTTTTTAGAAAGGGTGACAGAATTATTGTTTGGCTTGCTTCAAATGTTCAAACAAATTTATGTTATACAGCAGCAGTATCTACTTTGGATAATGAGATTAGGTACCTAGTTAATTAATAATAAAGTTTTCATATTTTATATACAGCGACCGCGAAAGAGTTGGACAAAAACGGATTATGTTTTATCCTTAAAGTTATTAAAAACTTTTTGCTAATCACCCCAGCTTATCGTTTAGAAAGACAATTAATAAAAATATCAAAGGGGGTATATTATCCAGAACAAATATTTTAAAGAAAGGTGTTTAGAATTTTATTTTACGCCGATGCGCAAAATTTTTAATAAACATTTTAAGGAATTACAAAAAATAGTTAATATTTCTAAACCAATTTTTTTAATAAGTTTGCTTATTAAAAGTTTTATTTGAAGAGTCTCATACCACCAACATATCGGGTAATGCATCGCCGGGCGGGACATAGGAAATCCCGTATAATTTTTAATAGGGTCAATTATTGGCTCTCCTAATTATTTTAGAGAAAAAATCTATTGAAGAGCATGCAAAGCTACGTACATGGTAAAAACTTTAGATTTTTCGGTTAACCCGTTTGCTAGTTAGATGCTAATATATTTTTAAAAATTGTTACATTATTATCGCCTCCTATTTATGAACAACAATAAAAATACCAGTGAGCGTGACAATACGTTGTCATTTTGAAATTTTGTGCTTTATTATTATCAAAAAATCATATAGTAAAAAGATTAAAGTTGTATTTATACAAACGAATTAAGTTAAGTTAAACTAAACTAGAGTAACAAACTTCAAGAACTTATGACATTTATAATATTTACATGTTTCAATAAATTATTAAAATTATTACAATAATTAAAATGTTGGAAATAAACTTAAGATTTAAGAAAGTTTTCAAATATTCCTTCATTCACTGCTAGACAATAATCCAGACGTTCATAAAATTGTCTTCTTACATTGGCTATCTGGTAAATTAAAATTTTATTGCATTCTGCAGAAATAGCATTTTTTAACTCATCTAGATTAGAGTAATATTTATCCTTGTATATCATGCTTTTTAAATGGCCCCAGAGGAAGAAGTCATTTGGTGAAATATCAGGAGACCTGGCTGGCCAATTTATGGTGTGATGTAGGCCAATAACATTTCCATTAAAAGCATTGTATAAATATTCCCGAACAGCCAGGGTATTATGTGCCGGGCAGCCATCCATTTGTACCAAATTTCCTGATTTTCCCTGGATACATCATTTAAAGCGGATAAAATTAGTTCTTCGAGTAGTTTCAAATAAAATTTTGCATTCAAATTTTGATTAAGAAAAAATGGTCCAATAATATGTTGTCCGAAAATCCCCGCCCAAACATTTACTTTCTGTGAATATTGCGTCCTCGTTTCGACCAATCTCTGTTGGTTTTCTTTGCTTCAGTATCGGTAATTTTGATGATTGGGTTCATTGTTTAACGTAAATATGCACTCATCAGTAAAACAAATATTTCTTAAAAATTCCCTGTCCATGTTTGGCCTTTCCATCATGTCAAAACAAAACTCCTGCCGTCTTATTTCATTCCCATCCCTTATCTCTTGATGTCTTTCATATTTGTATAAAATGTATTTATGCCTTTTAAAAATCCGGAGCACTGTTGATTGATCTTTTCCTATGATATCCTGAAGTTTCCTTGTACTCACCTTTCCTTCATTTTCTTCCACGTGCAATAAAATTCTCTACTATCTCTTACATTTTCTTTTCTTTAATACTCCCTAGCTTCACATCTGCAGTTGTTATTTATCACTGTGCCTTTGGTCTCAAATTTTTTGTTACTGAGCAGAGAACATGTCTGACACCTTTTGGTAACTATTTTCTTGATAGTACCATTTAATCATCAATACTTTTTCTTCAGTAGTATAACTTATGGTTAATCTTTACGACTTTTTGATAATAATAAAGCACTAAATTTCAAAATGACAACGTTATGTCACGCTAACTGGTATTTTTATTGTTGTTCATAAATATGAAGCGATAATAATGTAACAATTTTTAAAAATATATTAGCATCTAACTAGCAAACGGGTTAACCAAAAAATCTACAGTTTTTACCAGGGACGTAGATTTGCATGCTTTTCAATAAATTTCAATAGAGTTTTTTCGAAAATAATTATTGGAGCCAATAATTGACCCCATTAAAAATTACATGGGATTTCCTATGTCCGGCCCGGCGATGCGTTATAAAAAGTAACTACTAACCAGCTGTTATTTTTCTGTTGATTAAATAATATTTATATAATTTAACAAACACATTGTCCTACAAATTGCGTGGTACGTTGCCCTTGTCCTACGTTCGAAAGATGTGGTACTAACATGTGATGTAAAAATAATTTCTAACAAACTGAATCTTCGTGATAAATTTCGTTTCAATGAGACGCCCAACAATTTCCTATACAAAAATTTTTGTTTGTGTTTCATAAATGGGGTTTTAGGGATACAATATGTTGATTCAACTGAAAAATTAATTACTAACCATCTGATTTTTTTCTGTTAGTTACTTAATATTTATTTAATTTAATACACACATTGTCCTACTAATTGCGTAGTACGTTATCCCAGTCTTCCAATTTTTTAATTATATTTAATTAAAAGGTAACTTATACACCTGTTTTATCTGAGTTTTAAGAATATATATTAAAAAAGTAACAAAATATAATTAAAAATATATGTCAAATCTTTACATTGATTATATCGATTATTAAACCCAGGTAAATAATGTGAAAACATGAATAAAAAAATGTATTTATATAATAAGATTTTTATAATTTGATGAGAAATTTCAGATATAGGATGCCTATTTGATTTTAAACATCTTTTTATCTGACACTTTGCTAAATTTTTAAAAGTATACGCAGTTATCACTTGGTTATTTTCACATTTTTGTAGATCTTGTACAAAATTAAAAATATTTTTCAATACAAAGAAGCAAAAACATGATAGCGACTTTCGTACACACTAAAATTTATGGTCTATTTGTGTTATTGCAAAGTTTATTTGTGGACATACTGAATAAAAAAAAAACAGATTGTTGTTTATACATTAGAAAATTAGGTTATTTAAATTTTTAAGATATATGTTTTTACTTTATGCTGTGTTTCAAATAGAAAAACATACATTACAAATCTTGTCAGACTAGCAAGACACCTGTGTTTCTTTTTGTTGTACATTATTTTACTTGGGCAAAAAAACACATCAACCTAACACGTGATATCTTTGTCCTACAGTTAGTAATAAAAAAATGGTTTTCTGGTATTGAAATCTTTTGACCGTAGGACCAGGATAACATACCACACAATTTGTAGAACAAGGTAGTTGTTAAATTATATAAATATTATTTTGTCAACAGAAAAAATAATCAGGTTTGTAGTTACTTTTCATGACATTGTTAATCATACATGTTGGGGGTGGGGGACTCTTTGAATAAAACCTTTCATTTTGAAGGTTAAGTAATTTTTGGTTTATTTAGATAATTATCCTTAAAATTAACAGCGAAATACGCCGTTAGTAATAAACTATTTATATTTGTTCAATAACATGTTTCATTCCTGCTACCCCTCTAACCTACCACCAACGAAAATTGTTGTAAAGAAAAAAGTTACGCGTCTACTCAAAATTAGGCTACTTACGAAAAATGAGCTTGTTAGTAATAAATGGTAAAAATGGGCCAGGGATCCCTAACTATAAGGTAAATAAAATCTAAAAAACTTTTTTATTATTTTGTTTTCCAAAACAAGTTATTCTTTATAAAAATATCTGCATGGTCAAAACCTAAAATACAATAATCAGATATTAAATTGTGTCAGTTAATTACGAGGTTTGGCCAAAATTGCTGAAGAGTAAAGTACCTGTATTTATGCTTTATTTAAAATTGTCCCATAAAATTTATAATCCTAAAAAGTATTGCACCAATGTACAAACCCAAATTTTCACCATTAACACAGTAATTTAAAGAAAAACGCTCGGACCCGTTAATTTTTGATTTTGGGGGAAAACATTTTTTGTTACTTTTAACCCCTGAATTGCGACCCTATAGCAGGGGTAAGATTTACCCCACAATCTTAAATGGAAAGAGCGGTCGAGTAATACCTTATTTTGAAGGTCTCTTAATCCTGATTGCAACCTTAAAGTTTAAAGTCACTGCTATTATTTTCGGTGAGACGACAGCTTGTCAAAATTTCTATTGAAAAACGAAACAGAGCTAATATTGGAACTACAGGTCATTTATGGAAAAAAACTCGGACCCATAAATTTTTATTTTGGGGGAAAACTTTTTTTATCTTTTACCCCCTGAATTGCAAAATTGACGGGTTTAAGCGTTTTTCCTTAAATGACTTGTAGTTTCCAAAAATTAGCTCTGTTTTGTTTTCAAATGGAAATTTTGACCCTCACTAAAGGGTTGCAATTTAGGAGGTAAAAGTGACAAAAAATGTTTTTCCCTAAGATCAAAAATTGACAGGTCCGACCGTTTTTCCTTAAATGACCTGGTGTGCCCAAAATTAGCTCTGTGTCGTTTTCAAATGGCCACCCTGTATATTAAATCCAATTTAGTTTTGACCAGTAAGAAAGAATTTTGGATTTTTTTTTTTTGATAGGTCAAAGCAGGCTGTTATTATTAAAAGCCCATTGATTTTAACAAATATTTTCAATTCTTAATAAATTCTAAGAAGTCCTAAATATTAACGCGTGCCAAATTTTATTGTTAAGGGTGTTTAAAGAATTTTCCTTATACAGCGTATCTTCGGAAGTTCTTACCAAATGGGAAACTTTTTAATTATTAACTTTACGAAAAAATGTGTTCTACATAAAAAATTCAGCTTGATTAGAAAATACATTTCCATAAAAATAATTGAAAGTTAGATGTACAGGGTGGCTTAAAAAGACTTTTTACCAGATTAAGATGCAGGTTTTTCCTAATCACGGTACGAAACTTTAAAGGGTGATTTCTTATGTCATTTTATAAAGAAAAGTTTCTATAAGCATATGTCCGGATTTAATTTGTGTCTGAGATACAGGGCGTTAATTATTTTTTTAAGAATAGGTTTTTTATTTCTTAAATACGAAGCTAAGCACAAAAATGCACTACACTAAAAAGTGTATAGCATTTTTCTCTCAATAATATGGGCTGTTGTGCTCACTGTACGCCACTGGCTTTTTATGTAGTTTTTATATTTTTTTCCTAAAAAGCAACTAAAAATATAACTTTTTACTAAAGCACATGTTTTTTGTATCTGGCTTCGTATTTAAGATATTAAAAAACACACTTTTAACAAAATAATTAACGTATTATATATATAACGTATCTAAGAAACGAAGCAACTTCGGACATATGTTTATAAGAACTTTTCTTTATAAAATAACATAACAAATCACCCTTTAAAGTTTGGTACCGAAGTTAGGCAATAACCTTTATTAAAATTTGGAAACAAGTCATTTTTAAGCCACCCTGTATATCCAACCTTCAAATATTCTTATGGAAATGTATTTTTCTGATTAGGCTGGACTGGACTAAAAACACATTTTTTCGCAAAGTTAATAATAAAAAAGTTTTCCTACGAGCGTGCGCAAAAGTCCAATTTTCCGAACGCATTTGAGTGCGCAAAGTTGCACTTTTCCGCACGGCGTTCGGAAAAAATAAAACTACTCTAAAATTTTACAGGTAAGCAAGATTTATATGTATTCTAGTAATTGTGGGCTAATTCATGCAATATAGGAATCCATTGCCAGTTTTACTTTAATCTCTTTTTGTTTGTTTTTCATAATTTACTTTTTATTATTTTAAATAACCAGAACTAACCAAAACGTGGGATACCGGAAAAAAAATCAAAAATTTTAGCAAAGAAGAAGTTTTAAGATTCATGAAATGGGCACGTGATAATATTTACCTTCTTATAAAAGTTGCTACAATTTTTGGATTAGCGGTGCTTGTAAGGAGGGATGAACTTACAAAAATAATGATTAATGACATACAGGATAATGAAAATTTGATAGTGGTGAAAATTCCTGACAGTAAAACTATTTCTTCTAGGATCTTTGTCTGCAATTGTACCGTAAATATGCAAATTTGCGAAAACCACATACCCTACACAGAAGTTTTTTGTCCAGTGTAGACAAGGAGCATGTAGTACGCAATGTGTGGGAATAAATTCAATAGGAATGCCTTGCTGCATACCTAAAATTAAAACATCCAGAAGAGTACACTGGACATAGTTTTCGTCGATCGGATCCTCTGCGACTATGTTAGCGGATTCGGGAAAAGGAATTACCAATATCAAGCGACTTGGGGGCTGGAATTCAACGGCTGTAGCTGAAAGCTACATTGATGAATCCACAAATCCAAAAAAGGATATGTCGAATAAAATATTGACCATGAACAACTCCCCTCCTGAGCTAAGTCAACCTTCATCAAGCCTTACACCACCCGCTAAATGAAATTACAGGTTCTACAATTAATTTACAATAATACTGTTCTTTTGTTGTAAATGTTATGAACAGATAATTCCCATTTATAAATATGTTGTAGTTGTTCTTTCAGATTAAACATATTTTAAAAAATATTCATTGCTTTCATATTGGTATTATCTGACGCTCGTAAAAAATTTTTGTTTCTAACGCTTTCGCAAAGTGAGTTTTCCGCACTTGACTGCTTGCCGGCAGTCGCGTGTGGAAAAGTATCACTTTGCACACTCGTTAGGAAAATACCCATTCCTATTTGGTAAGAACTTCCGAAGACACGCTGTACACTTGACATACTTTCTAATGCTTCTACGTAAAGCATAGGACAGTTTGGATCCAAAACACGGATAGTACACACATAGCAGTTTCAAAGAACACACGAAAAAAATACCTCATTGTAAAAGTACTTCTTGGTAAAAAAATCAATATCTACAAGAATTTTTTTATGTACAGGGGAGCTTGGCTAATTGTTAGTCCATATATCCACACCAAAGATCTGATTTCTCCCGATCAAGTTGAACGGTCCTGACTATTTATATACTTTAACCTGGTTAATTTGACTTTACACGATTCAATTTGATTGTGTAACTAATCGGATTATTTTAATAAATAGATCATGTGGTAATTTATTTTTATTGTTACCGCTAGTTCACATTTTGCAAATCCTTCATCTTTGTGTCAAGAAACATACGGTATTATTATTTAAAAAAGCACAACCTTTTAGATGTTTCAAATAATTCCACTATTTTATCCTAGCCCTTTAAAAAACTTGCACCTGTTCTGGTAGGTAGATCTTTTTACCGCCGAACATATAACCAGTTATTTTTTTTTTGTTTTCTAGTTACTATTTCTTTTTAAATTTAAAATGTTTTGAAAAAAATATTGTATTAATTCCCTCGTTTAATAATTAGTAACTGTTTTAACCTAAATTTTAACTATTGTTACAATTTTACTTTCTTTAAATTCGTTATATGTGTAGTAGTTTATATTGTTATTGCCTAAAAACAAGGTAAAAACCGAAGATTAAAAACTGAACAATACTGCTTAGAAGGTGGAGTCACTCACCTTATTAAGCAAAGATGGTCATCGCGGCTAGAATGAGCCGTTAGTACAATTCTAACATTTTGAAGGCGATTCTGCCCTCTAAAAAAAGTAACTGTCAAATTTTGATGTCCGTGACATACTGAAAAGAAGTACAAAATTTTGTCTTTTCCATTTTACATACAGCTGTGTTTTTTTTTTTTTTTTAATATTTCGCTGTAATTTATGGTTGCTTTAAAGAAAATAAAGACATATTTTAAAAAATTAAAAATACATTTTAGTATTTTTTTCTTTATCACTTTTGTTATATGTATTTTAAAGACGTTTAGTTTTGAAAATACACTCGACACCTTTCGTTAGTTTTTAAGAACCTTTTTAAAGCTACTTGTTGTTCGGTCACACATACACACCAAAGATCTGATTTCTTCCGATCAAGTTAAACGGTCTTAACTATTTAGTTACTTTGACTTCGTCAATTTGATTCCACACAGTGCCGGATTAGCCATATAGCAGAAGGCAGCAAATACTACGGGCCCCGCGCCATGGGGGGAGCTGCGCCTTTGCCCGAAAAAAAAAACACAAATCAACAAAAATTAGATTGGGTTTTTTTCCAATAAGTAGGAAAGTTTTTTTCCATGAAGTTAATCCCTTGCTTGCAGCCGTAGGTTGGAAAAAAGCGGTAGGAAACTGATTAAGTAAAAATGGATGATAGAGCAGAATTTTTTTACACTAGGCAACACTCAAAATTTTCCGGGAAAATGTAATGTAAACGCACACACCTTAGCAACTCTCAAAGTGAGCGTTGGCCACACTGGAATTATGGTATATTATTATGCTGCAAGTTGGCAATACCACAATACTTACAGGGGAATCACCTAATATTATTTTCGATTTGAGCTGTTTGTATAACCTGACCAGCCTAGAAATCTAGGGCACTCAATAGAATTTTCCGTTTAATTGCTCACTCATCACTCGATTTGGGTTGATCGAGCGATTTATACAATTTCACTTAAAAACCTATTAGCTCTTAAACAGATGACGTGATGACAACAAAAACAAGAGGCCTTGGAATTCCAATTTTATAAAATTCTAATAAAAAAATTAATTGGAATCGTGTTTTTCAAATGTTGAAATAGTGTTACGCATTTATTTGAGTTTGATGATCACAAAATTATAGTGTGTGAAGAACGTTCCTTTTTAATTAAAACGAATAAAAAATTTATTAAGAAACACAATGGGACAAAAACGTTTAAATGACCTCACTATATTATATATAGAAAAGGATTTACTTAAAAATATTGATTGACGAGTGTTATTTCTAAATTTGCACGCATTAAATGACGAAAAGCGTTTTTGTCACAAGTATAAGGTTGGGGGGGTTTGGGGTTTAAACCTCCCCCTTAGCATGGCAAAGAAGAAAATTTTGTAGGAAAAAGTTCCTTGTAGAAAAAGAAGAAGAATGTGTAGAACAGAAAAACATACGTTTTTTAACAGCTTGGAACTTTTTCTTTTGCTCTGCAAAAATTTTGATACTTTTTTTTGGTTGCCAAACCCCCTTCCCATTAAAAAACCTTTATATACGCCCGTGCTTTTTGTGAATGTTCTGTTTTATTTACATCCTAAATTTCAGTAGGCAATAAAACTGAAGGGCTCAAGGGCCTCCTGTTCACATTTGCAACGGGCCCCTCGTCGGCTTTATCCGGCACTGATTCCAAACGATATAATTTGGTTGTAAATCTAATCGTATTGTTCCCAAAATGTACGTGCTAGAACAATATAATTACTTTTGTGATCGCTGGTTCACATTTTGCGGATCCTTCATCTTTGTGTCAAGAAATATTCGGTTTTGTTAAAAGGAACAACATTAAATACATAAAGGTATGTAATTATTGGCTAGCTTTTTTAACAAAGATGACACTGCTTTAGAATGGTAATAAAAAATTAAGAAAAATTGGTCAAAATTTTAAGAAACAAACAAAATGTCAATGTAAAGGTATTTTATAAAAGCTCCTTTTTTTAAAAACGAAATTTTTTGTAACAAATCGTATAAAAATCGAATTTTCGTTCAATAAAATTAAACGTCCCTATCGGATAATCGTTGGACAGTTTGGGACACTATGACATTTGTTTCTCGATTTTCAGATAAACATATACTTTTTTAAATTATTTTATTTTTGTTAAATTTGGCAAGAAAATAAAATAATTTAATATATATTGTTTGAAATAGTTTTTTTGTGATGCCCTAATCGTAAGAAAATTAAAATGTTTTAATAAATGCAACTTTAAAATTACTAAGATTAAAAAACACTATGTAAGTAAAAATTTTCAATATATGCATCGCTGGGCGGGATATAGGAAATCCCATGTAATTTTTAATGGGGTCAATTATTGGCTCCCCTAATTATTTTAGAGAAAAATTCTATTAAAGTTTATTGAAGAGCATGCAAATCTACGTCCAAGGTAAAAACTTTAGATTTTTCGGTTAACCCGTTTGCTAGTTAGATGCCAATATATTTTTAAAAATGGTTACATTATTATCGCCTCATATTTATGAATAACAATACAAATACCAGTTAGCGTGGCATAACATTGTCATTTTGAAATTAAGTGCTTTATTATC
Source organism: Listronotus bonariensis (assembly GCA_014170235.1). Lineage (NCBI taxonomy): Eukaryota > Metazoa > Arthropoda > Insecta > Coleoptera > Curculionidae > Listronotus > Listronotus bonariensis. Next base: position 64,845 of record JACEGR010005206.1, read on the forward strand.
AAAAAATATTATTGGACCATTTTTTCTTAATCAAAATTTGAATGCAGAATTTTATTTGGAACTACTCGAAGAACTAATTTTACCCGCTTTAAATGATGTATCAAATCAGATCAGGAAAATCAGAAAATTTGGTACCAAATGGATGGCTGCCCGGCACATAATACCCTGGCAGTTCGGGAATATTTACACAATGCTTTTAATGGAAATGTTATTGGCCTACATCACATCATAAATTGGCTTGCCAGGTCTCCTGATATTTCGCCAAATGACTTCTTCCTCTAAAGCCATTTAAAAAGCATGATATACAAGGATAAAAATTACTCTAATCTAGATGAGTTAAAAAATGCTATTTCTGCAGAATGCAATAAAATTTCAATTCACCAGTTAGCCAATGTAAGAAGACAATTTTATGAACGTCTGGGTTATTGTCTAGCAGTCAATGAAGAAATATTTGAAAATTTTCTTAAATCTTAAGTTTATTTCCAACATATTAATTCTTGTAATAATAATAATAATTTATTGAAGCATGTAAATATTATAAATGTCATAAGTTCTTGAAATTTGTTACTCTAGTTTAGTTTAACTTAACTTAATTCGTTTGTATAAATACAACTTTAATCTTTTCACTGAACGATTTTTTGATAATAATAAAGCACTAAATTTCAAAATGACAACGTAATGTCACGCTAACTGGTATTTTTATTGTTGTTTATAAATATGAGGCGATAATAATGTAACAATTTTTAAAAATATATTAGCATCTAACTAGCAAACGAGTTAACCGAAAAATCTAAAGTTTTTACCATGTACGGAGATTTGCATGCTCTTCAATAAACTTTTATAGAATTTTTCTCTAAAATAATTAGGGGAGCCAATAATTGACCCCATTAAAAATTACATGGGATTTCCTATGTCCCGCCCGGCGATGCATCACCCGGTATAGCATGTGTTGGTGTTTAAATAAATCTGACCCAGCGTGGTTTGTAGTTTAAAATGGCTTCTAGGTTATATTTAGTTTTACTAGATACCTTTCATCCGAATAAAAATTGAATGCCGTATGTATATAAAGAATAAAAATTTTCTATAAATTAAAAATAAAAAGCCTCGAAAAAGTCTGTTTGGTGCATACTTTATATGTATAGATACTAATTTAAAAATTTTAAGCAAAATATGTACATAAGTACCATCGTGCCCAAGAAAAACTGGGACAACAAAATTTAGTTTTATCTCCTGGTCTATTAGAAAATTATGTTTTAATGGTGTTAAAACAATGTAATTTTGTGACAGCTACGTCAAAAAATTTCCAATCGAATGCGATTTCTTATAGACCAGACACTTCGTTACTTGGATTTTATTGTCCCAGTTTTTTTGGGTACGATGGTACATACCATCTGATATATCGCATTTACTTATACTATTTCTCCAAACACCTTTTTTAATTTCAATGTTTTTAAAGTATTTCGTATTCACTTTTTACGTATATATTTTTTTACAATTTTAATAAAATGTTCTATTTTTAACAACAAACGTTTATTTTAAAAAATATTTAATTTCTGGACAAAATAAAAATTTCGCCCGATAACCATGTAAATAAGCACAAGTTGCCATCAAAAACAGTATTTGGATATGATCGGGCGACCAGAGGCAAAGGACGGGCAAGATTTATTGCAAAATATCGCTCGGAGGCATATTTGTATACCTAAGATATATCGCCTGGATATAGATATGCATACAAGTAAATTAGCTATATTTTTGTACCATAGAAGATATAACATATTATATTATATTATATTATAGCTTGCAATCCGTTGTCCTTTTTTTTAACGACCCGAAATATATCGCATGGATATAAATATACGGCGTGTCCTAAGTTCTCTACATATGTGAAACTTTTTTATTAATAATTTAACGAAGAAATGTTATTCTTAAGTAAAAGTTCTGCATGGTTTATAACCTAGAAAGCAATCATTAGACATTTTTAGTAGTATATGAGGTATCTAAAAAATATGAATTTTGTTCAAGAGGTAAGTACCTTTTTTTTGAAAATATCGAAAATTATTATTAAGAAAATATGTTTAGAAATAAAATAACTCTTAAGTATGCAAACTCATTCATTTTTAGGAGGAAAGTTATATTTAAATTTGGGTACAGGGTACTGTCCTTTTAACAAAATTTAATTTTCTGAGATACCTCGTATACTACTAAAAAGAAATGACTATCCAATGATTGCATTTTAGGTTTCAGACGTAATATTATTAATAAAAAGTTTTTCATATGTAGGGAACTTAGGGAACACACTGTAATATTATAGTATTAGTGCGTTGCGTTCAAGGGTTACTTATTATATAAGTGATATTTTCGTAATTTATAAGATATAATATTTATTAATAATATCGCTAGTCGATCGTTACAGCTTGACTGTCGATATATCTCATGTCTTATATTATTATCTATGTATTGTCTCACATTATTTTTTAGCTGTATCACAAATTGTTAAGCCAAAAAAAACACAGAGAAAATTAACAGCTTTTATTAAACGTTGTTAATGTTTTTTTATTAATTATTTTAGGCAAAAATATTTTGGACCAATGTTGACCCTTAACGAGAATCCCAGAAAATTATGCAAAGAAGGAAATTGCCTTATACTTACACATATTCACTGCATCGGTATGACTGACAATGGAAAAAAACCTGTTGCATTAGACGTTGTAATACATGGTCCTGAATAAAAAAATTACTTACTGCAGAACTTCATTGACTGCAATATTTATTCCTTTTGGGTAAAAATGTCTAAAGCAACCAATTCACATGCGGATTTGTACGGCGAATTTGTCAGAAGAGCATGTCCAGCGGACGACTCCCCATATGTGTACCTGCTTGCTCGAAATATGCCATACGTCATCGCCACAGATTAGGCCAGTTTAATTTTTGTTTTAAAACACAAGGTTGCTTTGAATTAGGGGTTTATACAGGTGTACGAATTTATTAGGCAAGCCATAACTCCTAGAGTATTAGACATATCAAAATGAGACTTGGTATGAATAAGTGGTATACAAAGAGAAGATTTTTTTGCATATTTCTAACTTTTTGGTTTTTTCCGGTTTAAGGTTCGCGCGCACTTATCCGGTTCGTCCCTCCACGGAACGGGCCACTATGAAACACGATTTTATTGTTACATGTTATTTAAATAAGGCAGCGCGCACTTCCCGGTAACGGAACGAAACGTCGTCGGTGGAAATCGCGACAGAGAATACTTTTACCGACAGTATATTGCGTTTCCTGGTGGAGTGAAGAAGTGGGCTCTAGTTTCGACACACACAGTATTTTCTTGTCAAAATGGAGGAAAAAAAATCTTTTTATAGTATAAGATCCAAATAGAAAGCGATCTTCACCCAGTGCCGCATTTACGAGAAAGCTGAGTAGGCTGGAGCCTAGGGCGGCGTTTTTTAGGGGGCGGCAGATTTTGTACTTCATAAATAGTTTAGTTCATTTCGATTTTCATTTTGTACGTAGAAATAAAATTGAGGAACTTTTTTTTGCTCTTCAAAAATTGTATCTCAATGAAAAAGGAAAAAAATTAGGGGCGGCTAAAATCAATAGCTTACGGGCGGCAAATATGTAAATGCGCCTCTGTCTTCACTTATCTGTTTACCGGTTAAAAACTATTTAATATTAAATATAGTGTTTAAGAAAAGGTTTTGTTACAAGATAGCCTAAAAAATGATGCCCAAATATTTTTTAATTTAAAATATTAACATTAAAATTTTTGACACACCCGACATAATGGCAACCACCATTTTTTAAATATATGTAAGGTTATTTAATAAAGTATGTATGTTTAAATAATACCCAATGTCACAAAAAATTGTAATAATTTTTCAAAATTTCAAATTTAAACAATTTTCCAGGGGTTCGAAAATTGGAGAAAAAAATAGTGATATATATTCATGTAGAGTAAAAAAAAATTGCCATTATACAGGGTGTGCCAAAAATGTTAAGATTGTTTTTTAAATTTAATTATAGTCTTTACAATAATTTTTGAGGCAACCCTGTAGGAATACCTTTGTTTAAATAATATATTTAATAAAAAAATTGTTTTTATTCGGTAAAGAGATGGGTGCAGATCGCTTCCCTTTTGAAAGACTATTACTGCTTATGTTTCCTTGAGTAGGATATTGTTTCTAAATTTATAATCTTGTCTTGTTAAGTCACTTTGTAGTAAAGATAAAAGCTCTTGAAATTTTTCGTAAATCATTTTTAAATATTGAAAATAAAATCTAATGTTTTGTCAAATCAGAGTAAATAACAGTTAATTCTTCCTCTGTGTTTCTTTTTCGACAAATTTCATGAATCCATTTTCTCTTTTTGGATTTATGTGCATTTTCTTGATAAATGTTTTTCTTTTCTCCGCAAAGTAAACTTACAATAATTACATTTATATTTATCTTAAACCAAATTATCGGGTGTAATTATACAAGTGCGTCAAAATTACCGATAATTTTGCTTGAAAGCGTATTGCCTAAAAACTACTAGAGTTCATTTTCATATTTTGGCGAAAGAGCCCGACTATTTCGGAGATGATAATGGATGAATATAAAAATAAACGAAAGTAGTTTTTAAAAGGCAATACACTTGAAAGCTAAGTTTTCTGATTTCTAGATGCACGAGTGTAATTTAAGGAGAAAATTACTCAAAGAAAATGAAACTATCAAATGAAGGAATAATAATTTTCTAAACAATTTATTTAACAATACAACAAAATCCAATCCTAAAAAAACGAATTATTATTAAAGGCACAGTGCGATCTTCGATTTCTACTATGCAATTATCGCTGTAATCAAGCGATAACTGTTGAGTAGACAAATGGGTGAGTGTAATTTTTGTTGAAACTGAGAGAAAATTTTGCAGGCTAGCCGGAACGGATAAGTGCGCGCGGATCTTTAACTGATAATGACTCCAATATTAAATTTTTAAACACCCTATATATTTTACTATTTTTAGATTTCTGTGACAACATTAACATTTTAAGTTTTTACGCCTGCTTGATTTTTTCGAGAGCCATTTGTAGTATGGCATCTAGGTGGCTATGATCTTTCATTTATGACTTTATTTTTAAGGCGATCACAAATTAATTGGTATCGTTAGATTCGTCAAAAAATCCTTTATTCAAAAAGTACCTGTCTAAAAGAGGTTGCCATTTAAAAAATTATAGTTAGGCATGGAAATGTCAATTTGTCAATTTATTTTATTTCTATCTTTCATATTAGTCACTGGAACTTTGCCATTATATATTTCTGATATCACCTAGGGCTGTTAGATTAATTTTCACCCCATCATAGCCACTTAGATGTAATATTAAAAATTACTATAAAAAAATCAATTAGGCTTACAAAACTTTTAAAATGTCACATTCTGACTTAGAATTGTCTCTAAAAATGTCCAAATATACAGGGTGTTCCATTAAAAAATTTAAAATTGGATCCATTTCTGGCAAAATCGGAATTGTGACTGAAAAGTGTAAAATATGCGTAAACTCTCCTCTGCTGACACCATTCATCTATACCAAGTCTCATTTTGATATGTCTAATACTCTAGGAGTTATGGCTTGTCTAATAAATTCCTTGACACACGGTATATAATTTACAATTTAAAAAATATGCTTAACTCACTTCCAACGTAATAATTTTGTGTGTGGTTTAATATTATGAAATCAGTATCTTACGAACTTTAACCAGTCCAGCTGTCAACCCCGCATGGCACGAATCTTGCACATTTTTTTGTGCGGATAACGTCTAACGGTAAGCTTCCACTAGAGACGGATGGAAACGGATTGGGTCGAGCGCGCAGCTTGCAGGTGCGTCCATTTGAGACAAACGGATATGTTCATAAATATTTTACATCATTTCGATTTTTATTATTTTGGTAGTAAAAAGTCTGCAATAGAGATGGTTTCAAATTTTTCTGGAAGAGGAAGTAAGTATTTCGAAATAAGATGATCCTTAAGTAACTTAAAAAAAAAATGAATTTTGAGATAGAAGGTGGTAAAGTTTAAAAAAAAGAAAAACAAGCTTTAAGTTAAGACATTTGGAACATAAGTTTTTTAATTTTTTCTTTTTAAAATAACTCCAGAATTTACGTTCTCAGGGCTTATCATCCTATTATAAAAAACCCTGTATAATTTAAACCAGACCATAGAGAATGATCTCGAAAACGGCTGCCCAAATCAACTTTATATAGGGTATTTTTAAGTAAAAGATGTTAAAAAATAATAATTTTTATTTGAAAGTCAAGTACTCAGAGAAAAGTTTAATTTCTAACCCCACAATCCTCCTTTCCACCTTCCAATTTTTGTGACAATCCACCAATTATTAATAAAACTATTTATTAAAATCTGAAACTAAAATGAACTATTTCTAAAACTATTCTTTTTTGAACTAAAGTAATTTCGATTAGATCGTCATATAATGACCTCAACCAAAATCATCGCAAAAAGAGATGCCTATATGGCAACAAGAAACTTTATACTGTACTGAGTTTGTTTGTTAGTTAACATAGATTGAAAAGCTAAGAGTTTTAATTTTATCTATAGATTATTTTCTTTAAACTCGACTTTAACTAAAAATCGACCGCAGCGCGGGGCAGGGAGAAGGAGCTGCCCTTTGTGTGGTAATATTGTATATAAATAGAGGTAGATGTCTAGATTTAAGTACTTGACAATATTTATGACTTTCTAAATTTATAATTAAAATTTTTTATTACACAATTAACTTTAAAAATATGTATTTTTTTGGTCTTTTTTATGTTATTATTAGTTCTATCTTGCCTGCTCCCCAAAAATTTAATTCTGTCTAAGCCTTTGTTAGAGAAATTATCTGTCATCTCGTCCTATGCGACGCGCTTCTAATGAACGCACTCTGACCTGTTTACAAGCCAGAAGGAAAATGAGTTTTGATAAGGTCCTCCTGGTGAGCGCTAGCCGTACCAGGTGCACTTTTCGAAAGAGAGAAATACTGTCATGCGTCTGTGTCATGCGTCGCGCTTCTAATATATGCACTCTAAAGCCGGGCTCCGACGGCGCGGGGAGTGTCAGTCATCTGGTCAAACTTGCAAGTTTACACGCCGTTAAATAGTGAGTCCCCTCATTTTTTAAAAAGTTAATATACAGCATGTCCGCCTAAGTTCTCTACATATGGAAAACTTTTATTATTAATTTTACATAAAAAAATATTCTTTATTAAAATTTCTGTATGGTCTAATACCTAAAATGCAATTATTAGATATTTATTTTTTTAGGTATATAGGTACGGGTTAGCTAAAAAATATGAATTTTTGTTCAAGGGAAAAGTACCCTTATTTTTATAAATATCGAAAATTATTGTTAAGGAAGTATGTTTAGAAATAAAAATCACTTTTTATAGTATATTTCCTAACTAGTGCTGAAAGTGCCACTTTTCCACGCGACTGCAGTTGACCGAACGACGCGTAGCGGTGTTCGATCAAGCAGTCAAGTGCGGAAAAGGCACTTTCGGCACGTGATAAGAACGCTATTTTTTCTACGGGTGTGTGGAAAAGTCAAACTAAACAACTATTTGATAATATTTATTTTTACCACTACTGCTTATTATTATTAACAACATTAATCCTAAAAGAACAGTTGGTAGCATTTTGCAAATGAATCGCAGAGGCGTTGGGTAAGTTGCGGAGTTGGAGATTGCCGTTAAGGTGCAATTGAACCGGTCGTCAATACAGGTAACAGAGACATATTGTTGCTTGCTAGAAGACGGTACAATGGGCCTTGAGTGCGTTTTGCTGTGATCAAAGGTAGATGAATTTTTGGATAATATTTTGTTTCATAAGTTTGCCTTGAAACTTGTAGAGCTTTCTAGGTAGCCTTCTGCAACAGATGATGACTTCCAACCTCCAAGTCTTTTAATATTCGTTATGCCTTCACCAGAATTAGCTAACATTGTAGCTGAGGAAAGGCGAAAGCTATGTCACGTGTGAAGTTCTGGGTTTGGAAGACGTAAATAGGCAGCTATTTCACAGGGCATCTTGCCAAAAGAATTTATTCCTATGCACTGGACAGTACAAGCCAATTTTTTGTAATTAACAAAAAATCTGTTGTGTGGTGTTTTGGGCTTTCGTAAACTAAAATACTTTCTATACAAAGCTAGATATTTTCCATTTTCAATTTCCTCGGAAATGACAAAACTTTGGCTAGAATGGTTTTTGGAGTCTGGAATATTAACAATTAAAACATCATCAATTCTTCTCGACGACACGCACCAGCTAGTCCGAAAATTGTAGCTACCTTCATCGCTACATAAACATCATTTGTAGCATCATTATTAAATTTTTGCTATTTCATCTTTCGAGAAAATTTTGGCCTCCTTGGGTCTAAATCTCACATTTTGCTTCTTCAAAAATGATGTAGCTTTGAAATATTTGCTTAAATCCATGTTCTTTTCAAACTTAATGACACTTTTTAAAAAGGAATACCTTGACCATAGGGTATCAGGATTGGCTTACATGTTTTAGCAAGTTCCGCAAAATATGCCATAAAAACTTCTTCTTTCATACTTTTGACTTTTTTCTCGCCACACCAGCTTGTAAATGCTGTATAGTTAGAACCATATTTAATTCATTTTAAAAGCGATGCCGCCAAGTACACAAAAAATAATAAAGTAAACAAACCTTTTGAAAGAATATAGCCTCTGACAGAGCCTGATTACATATTTTTAGATAAATAAATAAAAACATTGCGAAAACACGTATCATGTACTTAAAAACACCCTCTTATTTCGTCTCTAGCCTGCTATAAAACTATGGCACGTGGCGTACTCGTCGGGTTGACTATTCTTTGCTGCAATAAATCATTGTTCACAAAAGGGTTTGTTTACTTTATCATTTTTGGGTACTTGGCGGCATCGCTTTCAGGATGAATTAAATATGGTTCTAACTTTATATTCTTTCTCGTACCTGTGCTTTGACTTGGGCGGCAACAAATCTAAATTTGCTATTTCGGCTGCTTTTAGAATGGATTCAGGTAATTCCTCGTCAGAAGACTCCATAGGAAACGTTTTTTATTCAAAATTGGATTGAGGCGCCAAAAATCTCGTCCATTTTAATGCATCCAAAACACAATCATGTTCCTTGTCGCGAAAAGAGTCATCAAATACTCATCGTCCACTTATGAGCGGCCAAGTTTTACAGAGCAAAGATACCTTCAACCTTGTGGGCGTCACATTTGAAAGTAACCTTAACTGGCATAAACACATTGTATCTATAGCCACGGCTACTTCAAAAAAGCTTGGATTTCTCTCTCGAGTATTTTGCGCCTTCTAATTTATACACTTTATATGTGTCCCAAATCCGACCTCCCTTGGAATATTGTTCTCATATCTCGGGCATGGCGTCCCCCACAACCCTAAGCATTTTTGATTCCATCCAAAGAAAAGCTATTCATCTCATTAATGATCCCTCACTTAATGAAAGACTTCCCTCTCTTGCCCATCGTCGGGCTGTGGGGGATTTATCGCTTTTATAGGTACTTCCATGGCTTTTGCTTTGAAGAATTGTCCAAAATATTTCCTTCACTCGCGGTTCCCACCAGGAAACTCGTGGTGCCGCGCGTATGCATCCCTATACGGTCCAACTGGACAGGCCCTGAACTTCCCACTTTGTTCGCTCTTTTATTCCTAGAGTTTCTAGAATGTGAAACCTGCTGCCCGCGGAGGTCTTTCCTTTCCCCCCCAAATCTTCAAGTATTTAAATCCCGTGTCAACAAACTCCCTCTTACCTCGCTAAAGACACCCACGGTACGTTAGTATTAAGGCTTTTAGCCCTCGTGGTTTGTCCAAAAATAAAAAAGAAATGGACGATACTGATCAAAATATACTAAAGACACTTTTAATTATCACTGACTTTTAATTACTTTGATCTTTTATAATATGGACACGGCACCGGTTTTAAGACCCTAAATGACAATTTTATACAACTACAGTTAGTAAAATGATATCATAAGACTGAAGTACTAGACATAAGTAAAGAGCAAACGAAAGCAAGGCATGGGTCTAAAAAAATTAAAATAAACTATTTTTACTAACTGTAGTAATATAATATAAATGAATAAACAATGATAAGCTCTAAAATTACATATACAGTGTGTCCAAGATAAGGATCCTAAGCAAAAATCTCAGTACCTATTGGAGATACAGCTTAGGTTAAATTAGGAATTAGTTGTGTTTTTTGAAGCTTATTGCTTTAAACATGCCGTTTAAAAACTTGAAAAATTTTCACTGCCTGCTGAGATATTTGGCAAAACCAACATTTGACTATATCGATTTTATTTTTTCTGACTTTATTTGAAGAGATATAAAAAAACTAATAACACTTTTAGATTTTATACCCGACCTTCCGTTTTCAAGAAACCATCATCAACTTTATTTTTTTATATGGCTCGAAAAAAAGTACACCCTGTATTTGATCCCATTTTTTACTACAAATTCAACGATGTATCACATGTCATATTTTAATTTTTAGTTAAAAGAAAAATTGCATTTTTCTATTTTTTTAAAGTTATTTTTACGTAGGCCTTGCAAGAAATGCTTGGACGTTAATACCTGTAACCGTATCTGTAACATAATTTAATATCATTATAAAATAGTATTTGTTGTTTATACCCTGTTTGTCGAGTAGTTGTTTTTAGAGCAATTGTTCTTATTGTTACTGTTGTCTCTATTATTGTTGATTAGTTGAGATACATTTTGTGCTGCAAAAATAAAAGTTAATGAATTATGGTAAATACATGGACCTGATATTTTAGTTCATAAAATTCCACACCACATATTAAACCCAAAACGTTCTTGATGTTTCGATATTTTCTTAACACGCGGATTTTGTTGAGCCTAGTAATGTGTATTGCGACAATTGAAGATACCATGATAAGTGACCATACTTTCGTCGGACAATTTTTTTTTAGGAGAAATTTATTTATTTTTTACCCGTGCGTGTATACTACTCGCAAAAATATTGGCGCGTTCAGAAATCTCCCGGTTTAAGTCCTTGGCAAATCTTAAATTTATAGGGGTGATATCTATTTTTTACGCAAAGAAATTGAGCTGTGGATTTGGCTATTTCTACATTTTGTTTAATTTGCCAAGTTGATATCTCAGGGTTCTCAACAACTGCTTGTAAAACATTATTTGGGGGTTTTTCTAAAAATTCTTTTTTTTTTAGATAAAACTGGCTTTTTAAATTTCGAACCAGCTGTAAGAAAATAGAATTACATGGGTGTTTTCTTTCTGGATATGTATAAAGATACATTGCCGCTGTATTTACAGTATTTTTGTGGCACAAAATGCAGCAAGATTAGCATGTTAAACTTTTCTTCATGGCTATAATTGCCACCCGGCATATTCGACGATAAAAACACAATAGATATTAACTATTCACCAATAAACAATAATAAAGACTACAGTAACAATAAGAACAATCGCTCTAAAAACAACAATAACGACAAATACTATTTTTATAATATTATTAAATTATGTTAC
>JACEGR010005207.1:0-76375 GCA_014170235.1 Listronotus bonariensis
TGTTAATATACAGGGTGGAAAAAAGTTTTTTTTGAGGCACCATTAAAAGGTCTTAAAAGGGCTTTTAGGTAAATACCACGTTAGGTACATCTAACTTTACTAGTTTTGGAAATATGATCATCCAAATCAGCCACACCGTTTAGTTCACTTGGCGGGTACTTGTGCTAATCCTAAAACAATTTCAATCCCTTCGCTTTGAGTTTTTTTGTTTTTATTGTTTTTTTAAACTTTTACAAATATACAGGGTGATGATGTGCAGGGCTGCCAGGTGATGATTTTCGTACTTAGCATGCTATGACTCATCACTATACAAATTTCAAGCCTTACAGGTCTTACGTTACTCGAAGGGTTCACTAGCTCTGGCACTAGCAGTAAACTTTCTTCCTCGTACTGTTTTGCAAGCTCTTTTATTTAAATTAAAAAAAAATAGAAACGTTATTTGTCAAATAAAAAAAGTTTAAAATGATAGATTATAATAACTGGTAAATATATCCTAAAGAGCTGTGGCGAATACAGAGTAGAGCATCTCATTTTATCGTTTCCTATAAAAACAAAGTGACGATGGTTTTTAAAGACGAAACCTCGCATTTTCCAAAATTCAACAGGCACCCACGAATTTGTAACACACTGTACTCTGAATTATCGATATTTAGGAATTTATTATTAGATCAAATGTTCAATTAGAGTAAGCAGCAGTTAATGTATCTAGCGTGACTTTTGGTACGACAGAATATTGTAAAATAAAGAAAAAAGAAAATAACGCAATCTAAAAAAAATAAAACTATCGTGCTTATAAATAGTCTTATGTTCTACAATTAAGTCATTAGGTTTTAATAGTGTTATTATTTATAGAATACGATACTTTACGTGATTAAACGCGATTGAAATGGATAGACGATTTGTAAAGTAACCCAAAGAGATTGTTTGCAATCGTTTCCGAAGTAGATATAAAACGCCGATATGTTATTACTGAAGTATATGATTACATGCTTACTTAACTTCCATATATATTTTTTTATAAACGAAGACATTCACCTAGTTTCAAAACGGAAAAGGTATTTACCTAATTTAGTTATTTGACATTTAAGAAAAACCTTCTCTTTAAAATATTAGAGTCGTATCTTATCTTAACAAATTCTTGCTTTAAATTTTTAATATGCAGGGCGTCTACTATTTAATGATATTTAGAGAAAACATAGCACACAGTAGCTATTACCACAACCCCCAAAAGTCCGTTTTACTGTCGGCAAGTTCTTTCTGCAATTTTGTTGCAGCAACTTTCTTTCAACAATAAACTTGCTGTAAGTTTATTGCAGATTCTGTTTTACAGTCGGCAATTCGCTTTTTAATATTGCAAAAATAGGGCAAGGTACCAACGTGCAAAAATGTGAAAATAAAGTTAGAACCTAACCTAGCTATTGACCGGTATGTAGAATAGCTGTTAAAAATGAAAAAATCGAACGAAAAAGAGCCACCGCGGCTACGATTTGCCTCATTATTGCTGCCGCTACCCTCTTGGGGGATGAAAATTAAAGAAAAAAAGCAAGAAGGTTGTGGTCACTCAACTAGAAACTTTGGGTGGGGTTGGTACCACTAAAATAACCATATTTTTTTCCAGACTTGCAATTGCTGGTCCAACTGGTAAAGTTGCAAGTCGCAATAAAGTTGCAGAATACGCTGCCAAAAATCAGCTGTTCGCATACTGCGCATGCCTACCACAAGTTTCTTACAAGTTGCAGAAAGAACTTGCCGACTGTAAAACGGACTTAATATATATCTATTATTATAATATATATACTCATGGGGGGGGATACGTGGATACACGGGTTCCAATGCACCCAAAGAAGTCAAATATATGGGTATATATATTAGTGCACATAAAGCTTTGTTCGTAAAGCAAAATTTTCAACCAATTTTCAATTTTCTAATGCGCATGCTTGGTCGGAATTTTCTACGATTAGTTGGGTATTTTTCAACTCTGAGAACGGCATGACGTAAATGCCAACTGGACAAACGCCGCCAAATTTTTTTAAAAGATGGCAAGACCCTAATAAATATATAGCATATACATATATACATATATATATATATATATATATATATATATATATATATATATATATATATATATATATATATATATATATAAATTTTTAAAACCAAGGACTAAAATCAAATGAAATCACAGTAATGGTCATTGCGCATGTCGCCAACTAAAATTTTTTACAAAATCGGCGGATTATTTTGTTCACAACGAAAAATTGGACGTCTGCGAACAGAGGATTTTTGCTCAGCAGTATGGGATTTCTTCTCTACGAACGCTTTTAACGAAATGCGCTTGCGTCTGACGGTTCCTGATAGTTTCTGACTGCTCTACGAACAAACATATATGTGACTAAGCTAAGATAAGGACTTTTTTTTGGTACGAACAAAGTAATGTGAATGAGTAAGTGTTTTAAAGGTGAGAACCATTTCTTTTGCTCTTCAAAATTTTCAGCCCATAGCAGCCATATAGCAACTGAAAAGTCGCCGCGCTTATCTGCATATATTTTTGGCTGCACTAAACATATCTTAGAAAGGATTACTCAAAGCTTATCTTAAAAGTATAGTTTTTGTATAGAAAACATAGGAAAGTTGATTGTTTTACTTAGATGGTACATAAAGGAAAGCACAGAAGGATGCTACGATTAAAATAAATATTAAATTGCATAACAAGGCTCAGTAGTTTTCATATCCAAATTTAATAGGTCAGAGAAAGGTTTTTATAAACATTTCGAAATTAGTATACACCAATGTATAAATTTAAATGTTTTCTGTTATCTCACAAAAAATTTAAAAACCTTTGTTTCTCGTTTTTTTGTTTTGGCAAATAAACAAGTTTCTTATATAAATTCTAAACTTGTTATTGTGATGGCAATTTTCGATATTGTCAAAAATAACGGATTTAAATAATATCTGATGGTTGCATTTTAGATTTTAGACCATGCTGAACTTTTTATAAGGCAGAGGCGTAAATTGGAACACGTATAGCACGTGTGAGGTGACGCAGCACAGCACGTTGTTTTGTAAACTACATGATTGAATATATTGGCGCAAATTGACGACGCAGCGCGACGCTGACACGACACGCGTCGGTTTCCAGACGTGTTTCGCTGTAGTTCAGACACAGTTTATCGTGCCGCGTGGTGGTGACTATTGTTTACAACAAGTGTTTTCTTTGTTTTTTTTACGAAAAATGACAGAAGAAAAGTTAATAGAGGCGGTAAGGGAACATAGGGAGCTGTATGATACAAAAAATGCTAATTACATGAAAACAAAACTGAAGAATCGGATTTGGAGTGAGATTGAATAAAACAACATGTCCTCCTCAGCATCATCCGATTCCGATTCAGAACTCAAGTTCATTAACAACAATTGTATCGTTCGTTTGTCAAAAATATCAGACATTTTCCTGATGCCGGCTAGTCGCGAACTGCCAATCAAATCCAAACCTCGGCGTTTCCTATTTGAAACCGCGTGTCCCAATATGCGGATCACCACGCAGCACGTGTAGCACGTACGTGTCGTGTCTCTCGTGTCACGTCACCTCACACGTGCTATACGTGTTTCAATTTGCGCCTAAAGAATAACTTACGTAAAATTAATAATAAAAAATGTTTCATACGGTGCGAATTTAATTAAGTAGACAGGTAGTGTTTAACAATTTCTTATAATAACAACTTAACAAAATTTAAGAAAAGTTTGGGTCTCTCTTCAACTACGAAAAGAAGCTATTGAAAAAAAAATACTTAAAATAGAGTTTGCAAAATAAGCACATAAAAAATGATATTACTTTAGATTATTAGAAAAGGGTATTCTGCTCAATTTATTCTCTGCAGTGCAGTGTGCAAACACATATTAACTTATTCAAAATTTTCTATAAAACAATAAAGCTTCTAATGGTTTATTTTAAAGTCTAATTTTCCTTATATTTAACATTGTTTACCAGTCAAATATTTGTGTGCGAGACTTCTTAATCATTTAACTAGTAGACAGTTTCAAGCTCCATTTGACTTTAAGTAAATGAATACCGGTTTATGAAGCGGTAAGAGCTAAAAGCGTTGAAATTATGCGTAAGTAAACAACGTTTACAAAAAGAAAACACCGGTCAGTGTAAGTGTACCTACAACCGCGCTTTAAAGAAAAATCCCATTTTCAGATCATTCACGTGGGAAAAAATATCATTAAAAAAATGTGTTAATGAACTTGACCCCTACTGACGATGACGAAATACATTTTATATTTGGAGAGAGTGGAGCGCGGTTTGTTTGTTCAGAAGTATTCTTTATATTACCTAAAAAGTCCTTTTATTAAATTCAATTCAATCGCACTTCTACTGAATTATCCGATGAAACGGCCAATGAAAAATGAACGAGCTTAAGCAACTACATAGTTTCAGTCTGACCATAAGCATTTGGTTGAAGTATTCACACTAGTTCAATTCGATTGATTCAACCATACGACTAGTAAGTGTTGCAAGGCGCCTTACGGGTCAGATAGCTTATTATTACTTTTGTTTGCCCGCGAAGTTGTTTTGTACTTCAGGTGGAAATCTTTGCAGTATTATGCAGTTTACACACTGATGCAACGCAACTTACACGATCGAGCAACTAGTTTCATTAGTCTGACCCATAAGGATTTCGTAGAAGTATTCACACTAGCGCAATCCGATTGATACAACCATACAACTAGTCCTGCAAGCTGCCTTATGGGTCAGAGTCAATCGGGTGATTTGCGTTGCATCAGTGTTTTAAGAAAATATCTGCATTTCTTATTTCAAATGTACTGTAAAAATACAGGGTGTTCCAACTCTATTTATACACGAAATAACTTTGCAACGGTACAAGAAACAAAAATAAATTAAATTAAAAAAATGTTTATTTGGGTACACTTTTCTTTTATTGACAGTACTAGTTAATATACAAGGTATCAAAAAACAGAATTTTCATTGTTCATTCATTTTCATTTTCAAGTAGTTTTATTATAAGTGGAACATAACGTATTTTTTAACACATTTTGAATCGTTATTAAATTCTACATTGAAAATGTATATAACACACTATACGTCATTTATTACTGGTTAGTTAGTTTTAAAATATTTCTATCAATGTCATAGGGACAAATATTATATTAACATGGAATTAAGTACCTTTTATTGTAAAAACTATTTATATTATTACCTATGTCATTAATTTAGTAAATTTTGGACACATATTTTCTTGATTGCAATAAAAAACAGTAATACGTTAATTATGGCTAGTTTTAATGCTAAGTAAGTAACCATGTATCTAAAATCAAAATTCTAAAGTTTAACTAGCTACCTCCTTTTCCCAGGCTACGAACTTATTTTGTCCTTTTGTCCTCATGCGCTTATGTTCGCAACGACCTGTCTTGTGCTCGTGTTTCCAATCTAGAATCGGGTAGGCCCAATATCCTCTGGCTTGAACTTCCCCTTAGGTCTTCTACTGAATTTTTCTTTTGTTTGTACAGGTCCCCATCTGACAATTCCTATGTCGAATTCTTTGACTTTTTTCAACAAAGATTGACAGTATAATTTCCCAGCAATGGAGAAGTAATCGTGTTTGGCGATTCCAATGTCCATAATAAGGACTGGCGAGGCTCTTTAAAAACTGCCTCTTAAGGCAGAGCAGCAGAAATCTTATCAACTTTATTATGGCACCCATATACTTTCCTAGAGCCCCGAATGTTAGTTTAAACCCCATATATATCTTTTTTACCTCTAACCCAGAAATCCATGAAAAATCTATTACAGATCATGGCTTAATTACTGAATCTTACTCTACACAACTTAAGGTAAATTAATCCATGCATCTACGCATCGTGTGCCATTACAACTCAGCCGACTGGGATGGCCTGAGGGACTTCTTCGCCACCTACCCATGGGATACCATCTACTTCTCATCTCACGATCCTTCCGAAATACGTAAGAAACTGACTCAATTCTACTGGACATTGAAACCTATGCACCTCACACCAAGAAAACCACTAAACCATCCAATCATAAACCTTGGTTTACTAAATTATGTAAAAAATGCTAGACTTTTAAAAATTCAAGCATAGAAAATAATTCTACTAAATCGTAGTCCAGAAAATTGACAAGCTAGCATTGAAGAAAGAAACCAGTATCATTAAAAATCTCAGAAGCCAAAGACTCTTTCGATAATCGCATAAAAAACAAAGTACCTTCTTGGTCAAATGGCAGCATATCCTTCTGGTCTTTTGCCAAAAACATGAGTAGAAATTTTTGTACCAGTTCTTTTTCATTACTAACTTTGAAAGATACAATTATTTCTACATCTAAAGAAAACGCCGAAATATTTGCCAAACAATTTGCTGCCAACTCAACTCTTTACCTACCTGTCAATCAGTCAATATTATTTTAAGGTAAAACACATTAAGCGTATTCTTTCTTCTCGTTACAATCGTTTTAAAAAATGTACTTCTAAGGTTGCACCTATTTTAACTTGGCCAGTTCGAATTTATTATGACACGGGTATTTTTCCAGACAGCTGGAAGGCTGCACGTGTCCAACCTATCCCCAAAAAAGAATCTTAATTTCTATCATCGAACTATAGACCTATTTCACTTCTCTCAGTGCTTTGTAAAGTAATGGAGAAATTCATTAACTCGCAGATTCCTAAGTATTTAGAAAAACACACAATTTTGCTTGACAGGAAGTATGGATTTCATCACAAGAGATCTACAGCAGATCTTCTTTTCTTCGTATCACACAACTGGAACAAGTCTCCTTAGTTTTAAGATAAGTCCCAGATCGTTGGTCTTGAAATATCTCAAGCTTTCGACCAGGTCTGGCATGACGCACTTCAATAAACTTCCCTCCTACGCTCTTTCAACTAAACCCTGTTCTTGGCTCTCTAGTTATGTTTCAAATCGACGTATATCAGTCATTATGGATGGCCACTCTTCAAACTTTCACGAAATTAATTCTGGAATGCCTCAGGGTTCAGTACTGGCACCACTTTGTTTCTTCTTCACATTAACGACCTTTTTCTCTTCCACAACCAATCCCTTTTATAGTTTTGCTGACGATAGTACCCTTTACTCCAGTTTTCAGGTTCCCAAACCAATCTCTAAGCCCGACTTGGAAAGCAAAAGCAGGGTGATGCAGATATTCCTTTTCACAGGACCCCGCTTATTTTGCACGAAATTCTTAAGTGGTCCGCTAAATTGGCACTCAATATTTTTATTTATTTTATCCTTTTTTTATATAAAATTTCAAAGCTACTCTTTCAATCAATTCTAAAAATATTTAGAATATAATGCGCAATACAAAAATCTAATGAAAAATAGTTGTTTTCATTTAACAAAATGAAGTTGATGGTCGTCGCTTATTCTTGGGTCACCCTGTATATATTACCATAAAAAAAGTCCACTGCCAAAAATAAGGATTGACGTGTTGGAGTGTTGTTTCAAAAAACGAACCACTGAATTTTAAATCAATTTCTTTCAACCTATGCGAATTCACTGACGCCTGGGGCGCATTCAAAATCGACGCCCGCTAAAGGCCCGGTAAAGACATGCGCAATAAGCAAGACCTTATCAAAATCGAACCCAAGGAACAAATTCGTTTGCGAAGGTCAAGGTTGGGGTAAAGTTTACCCTGATTTTGTCGAATCTGAATGCGCCCCTGGTGTTATTCGAATATCCTATGACGTAACACCACCCACAAGCATTCTCTGTCTGTGTCCGAAAAGATAATTTTAATCGAATTAATAGGACTTGATACTGATAAGACACAAAAAAAACGTGCTGCGCCGGTTGAAAGTTTAACATACATCCAAAGAATTAAAACATATTTTTTTGTCAAAATAAATAAAACAAATAATAAAGCCCTTTATGGACAACATATCCCTGGATATTAATTTGTATGAATATACAATTATTATTGATTTTTTTAAATACATTCCAAGGCTAGTTATTTAAATATGTATGTTTAAATAATACAGAAAGTACCAAAAACTGTCAGTCATTTTTCAAAATTTTAAATTAAAACTATTTCCCATGGAATAGAATTTTTTTGCAATATATTAATACTTTCATGTAGAAAAAAAATTGCCCTCATACAGTGTATGTCAAATTTTTAAGGTTATGTTTATATTATATAGCCTTAACTATAATTTTTAGGCAACACTGCAGCAATACCTTTGTTAAAATACTATATTTAATATAACATACTTTTTATTCGGTAAACAGATGGGTGCAGGACGCTTCCTATCGGATCTAAGACTATAAAGGAGATGGTAGCTTTTTTAAAATCAACCAGCTATCGCAAACCAAGTGTAAATTTATCTTTTGTCAACATAATGACACATAATGAAACAGGACATTATAAACGGGCATACAGAACTTGTGTAATAACACTTTTAGTATTCACAAAATTAAAAATAATCCAAATTATTCTAACACAATTTACTGAAAGGAAAAAAACTTGTCAGTACCAAATTTGGTAAGTATAGCGTGCTAAGGTACGTACATACAGTAAAGTGCTTAACACTCTGCGCCCTCTATTATCGAATCCGTTGGTATGACAAAAAAATGCTTAGAATCAAAGTTGTAAAAAAATTGTGATTTACTTACAAAGGAAACGAGATATTCGCAAAAAACTGATTTTTTGATATTTGACCTGTCATATTTCGAGTTCCTTACACGATATCATAGGGGATTTTTAGGAGAGTATTTTTGTACCAAAATAAAGGTATGTACAGATTATTCCGTGAGATTCCGAGGTAAAAGTCTAAGTTAATTGGAGTACTCGTCTACCTGCCCAAGAAAAAGGGTCAGATAAGGGAAAGTACATTTTCGACCCAGGATGTACAAGCCATAAAATGTCTGGATTTGATCGGACATACCTAATTGTTTTTAAATTATATACCTAGTACCCTAATGATGGATAAAAGGCCACGACAAAAATACGCCCCTAAAATAGTTCTAATACGTGTATATTAGCATCAAATCTACCTTAGCCTTACATTCGTTTGCAACAAACGCATAAAGTAGTTATGGTTAGTTGTTAAATCTTTATCTCATCAAAGCTGGAATAATTCGTAAATATCTACATTTAATAAAATATAAAAAGTCTCAAGTTGTTTTATTATAATTGATCTACCGATTTAAAAAAACGGTAACCATGAAATTAATAAGAATTATCTTTCATCGTATGTATGAATGTGGTAGACAATGCTTTATCATTAATATTAAAATAAGAGGAAACGAAGGAAATAGTACTGCCCGAAAAGTAGTGTAAATAAATAAAATAAAGACAATGGAAGTTCGAAACTCCTCTTTTAATATTAATTATCTTTCATATCGCATGCATCCCTTTGGTCGAAAATACATAAGGATACCCGAACCCTGTTACCACTAGTTGAAATTACATGTATCTTTAAGTACCTGCCCAAAACTCTGTTGAAAATACCAATGCTTTCACACTTGCCGAGCCGGCCGGACAGACTGATAAATAGTTATAAGGAGGTGTCGGTCCATTAACGGCTATCTGTTTCCGGCTAGTGTAAAACGGTAGTAACTCTCGTTTCACATTAGCGGGAGCTGAGAAGTCAGCGACGGACCGACGCGACGCTAGCGAAGTGTATAAGCTAGTTCATACAGACGCGAAAAGCGAATTGCGAAAGCGAAACGAATATTTGGCCAAAAAAATCGCGGTTTTTGTCATATTCATACAGCTGCGAAATTGGCCGAAATTCTAGACAACAACATAACTTACAAATTTCTATATTGTTTTTATTTCGGTGGTGACGCTAGGCTTGGAATCTTTTGAGATTTTATTTGTTGTTCCGTTTAATAATATAACATTTATCTGATGTGATGAATAAAAAATATAGCAAATTTATTTTGCCACTAAGACGTAAAAACGCTGCAAATTTGTTATAAAAGAAAAGGGCTAAAAAAGTTAATATAAATTTATATCAAAGAACACAAAATATTTAAGAAAATGAACACAAAAATAACGTTCCAAACAGCTAATAGAATGACATAAAAATAACAATAACAAAATTGTTTTTGAAACGACATATGACAAATAACCTCTTGTTTCTACGCATATGCGCACGCGAATATTCGCCGGAAATTAAAATGATCTCAAGTTTCCCGCCCACTAGATTTTAAATTTTGCGAATTCGCAACATCTTTAAACTATCTTTATTTTGAATTACCCGCCTTTAATTTTATGTGAAATTGACCAATGAGAATGAAATTCGCGTTTCGCAATTTGCTTTTCGCGTCTGTTGAGCTAGCTTTATGGAGTATTTTGAGACCATTCACACGTTAAGTATCCGGAAAGTCGGCAAACTCAAAGGCTCCATATAATATTTTATCACTCTGTCCAGCGAGTCCGGCTAAAGAATGAAACGAGGGTAAGAGTTTCAGTACTTTTTTAACCCAGAATAAAGGTCGATTTATACAAATCCGTGCCGTGTCCGTTTAGTGTCAATTTCGGGTCCTGGTATTTTTGATGTGATATTTATAAATATCCGAATTGCGGTAGTGTTTGGAACGGAACAGATATGTATAAATCGGCCTTAAACGGTACATATGCTGGCCTTTTATCTTTAATAAATAAAATATTTAAACAATTTAAAATAAACATTATTAACAACTAAATAGAAAGAAAAATAATCGGTAATTAAAAAAGTCGGTATTGATAGATACAGTTATACATATTACTTGTACGAAAATCCAGATCATTGATTTTAATTCTATTTAAATAAACAATAAAGATTTTACCGCAAATAAAGCGAAACCCACATTTATTATGCATGAAAATTAAGTTACGGGATAGTATTAATTATTTAGAAATACAATTTGTACTCAACAAAGAACAATAAATAAATTTTAATGGATCTTTAAAATTTAATTTATTTATGCAATATACAGACTGTCCACAAATGGGGTTTACAAAAGTACAAATAAAAAAAACATGTTTCATGAAGATAACATGTTGATTTTATATACAGGGTGCGCAAAAACTTAAAAAACCATGATTTTTTATTACGAAATAACTTACCTGAAATTCAAACTCCTTAAAAACGTCTAAGGTAGAAATATCTGCATCAGCCGATACCAGCCTGGGACAACTGTCAAATTCCTTTTTTTCATATAATTGCCGTAACCCACCTGTAGGCAAATACTGTCTATTTCTGAGTTGGTGACCCACTGATTCTTTGGATGTTTCTGAGTGGTTTGATCGTTGCACATCTGATGTGAAGCTGTAAACAAATACAAGAAAAAATTACAAACTTAAAGATGTAACGATACATCATTTTAGAAATGGTATTAGAAAAATTGTAACTTAAAACGGAAATAATTAAAAAAGCCGTAAATTAAAAATGCAAAACACCAATAAAATGCATAAGATAATTTCATTTATTTTCTTCTTATCATGGGTCAAGGATAAAAAATACTAAAATAATTACGATGTTTTAGCCGCTATTATTATGACCTAACTTTTAAATCACTCTGGCTGATTAAAAATTATTTTCAATTCTAAGCCATTCTTTCTTTTTATTTTTTAGGGAAATGTCATTTGTCACGTTTAAATCGATAAAATATTAATTCAGGTTTAATTCAAAACCTTTGAATGTGAAGTTTTGGCCAATGCGCGAAAAGGACACGGTGTAAACGGACAACAAAACGAACCCGATTAGTCACTTTATCTGGAATGTTTTAAAACAGGCATTTTTGTCTAATCTCTACCTGCTAGTGTTTAACACACCAAGGCAAGGCGCAAATTGAGACACGTATAACGCGTGCTTCGCGACGCAACACAGCACGTACTTCTGTGACCTATGAAATTAAATTATATAGCGCAAATTGATTAACGACTCGTCTTCTCGAAAAGACGTCGATTTTTGTGACAAAAGTGACATAGTTTCTCGCGTCGCACGCATTAGGAACGGAGGTAAACGGGGCGCGAAAATATCTCTTTTACCTGCACACCTGTAAGGTTACGTTTATATCATAGGTAAATGGGGCGCCAGCCCTTCCCGAGAAGGGGTGTGGGTCAGGGCAGGTAAGAATTCCTATAATTGACACTAATAATTTGTATACCACTTAATCAGTTCAGTTCTCATTGTAATAGTGAATAGATGTGCGAAAAGATTTCCGCTCAAGATTTTAATAGTGAGAAAATGTCGGTATCAGTAAATGAAAGTGTGAGTGGAAAAGATTTAATAGCCTACAAAAATTTTACATTTTCCAAAGACAGTAAACAAAAGAATGTAAATATTTTTTGATGCAATAAATGTCTCGTAATTAATAAAATTTTTAAAAATTTGCCAACATTCTATTTCGATACCTTTACTTTAAAGAAAACATTTGCGTTTACCTATACGATTTTATTGACCCCAAGAGACGCGTGCGGGGTTGGCAAAAACCGGCTCTTTGTGTAGTGATGGCTGGATTTTTGGCTTTTTGTATTAGCTTTATGTGTTTTTTGGTGTTTTTTTTGTGTTTTTGAGGGATTTTTGTGTTTTTCTGAGTTTTTGACCGTCCTCACCTCAAATTTTAATATTAAATCGGCAAATTAGCAAATTGGACAAAAAAGTGTCTTTTGGAATGATCTACTGATTTCGTACAAAATTATCTGCTGTTGCGAAATAAAAGACACTGAACTGTATTCTAAAATCATTGTTTGAAACTTCGGTATCAAACAGTATTCCAACATATAGTAAGTGGTGGCAAACTGTTAAATCGAAATTTAATTATTTAATAAAAAAGATAATAATTTAATTAAAATTACAGATTTTTACATCTTCATAGTTGTCCTGCAACATTTGCTTTTTGTAGATAATATTTAATACTTATAGATTTCTCTGGAATGACTTAAAAACAGGCTTCATCCAGAGAGAGTTCCCAAACTCGTAAAATTATTGGGTATTATCATTAGAGAATTATTGCATCGTAAAATAAGGCCAGGCACTAATAATACCGGCCTTATTTTGAGATCTGAGCTTGCGCAGACCCATGGTAGGATAAGGACTCCCTTAATAAGTATAGTGCCCGGCTTTATTTATGTCGGTTTTGGGTCGTGCCTTATTTTGGCCTTATTTTAACTTCGGAACTGTTCGTCTAACCGAACGGCTGCCGATCACAAAATCGATAAGTTTTTAGAAGTAAAAATACTTAAACCTTGCTTTTTCAAATGTATTTCTATAATTGTGTTATAAAAAACCTTACAACACAAAACAATAAAGAAAAACTACTAAAATTTTTTTCCTTTTTTTTAGGTTAATGGTATTGTCAACATGATTTGCAATAACTCTAAATTATACCATTTAAATAAGGCCGGTATTAATAATTCCCGAGCTCAATAAGGAAACTTGCAATAATTCTCTATTATCTATGTTATTTTAGTATTTTAGAATAAGTACTGTTTTATTTTTATGTTTTAAATAAATTATGTATTTCCGTTAGTACCTAATAGTTTGTTTACTGGACTTTTTGTTTAAAATTATAGTGGTTTTCCCACAAAAGCCAGTGGCTTTTTAGGTGGCTTTTTATTTTGCCAACCCTGGACGCAGGTCAATTTGCGGCTTGCCTTAGGGTCAATTTGAACGTGTTGAGCTGGCACGACTTGTAGATATATTGTTATAGGTTGATCCCTGTGTTATACAACTAAAACTAATTCTGCAACTGGAATTATGAAAATTGTTTACGTTTCAGCTATTTAAGCAATAGTATTCTGTTTTTTGATAGTATTAAAAAGCACATAAGGGGCCTAGTTTCAAAGTGTACAAGATGGCGCCTTTTCGTTGACCTTGCAGGGTATAGCGAAAATTAAAAAAGATAGAACGAACCTAATTACGCAACCTTGTTTCCAATATTTAAAAAAAAATTAATGGTAAAAGTAAATATTGGCTAACTTGATTCGTTTAAGAGATAAAAAGAATGTAAATAGAAACGATTTAGGGATTTCTATGTAGAACTTAGTGGCGTATATTTTATCCTCAGTCGAAAGGTCTTCATAAAAGCTATAAGAAATACCACAGTTGATATGTTGATTTTTAAGTTTCGGAAATATGGCCATCATCAGTTTTTTTTTTAATGAAACACCCTGCATATTATATTACCGTTGGCAAGATATTTCAAAGAGGTTTAACAAATTACCACATTTGATATATTTATCCGTGATAGTTTTGAAAATACGACCATATAAATCTACAAAATAGTAGATATACGCATTAAGATCTGGAAGTTCATATTTCCGAAACTGTTGGAAAAAACATTCCAAATAATGAGGTAAATTTTTAAAGGTCCTTAAATATCATGCGATCATAAAATGCCATTTTATGATCGAATTCCTGACGATGGCTAAGTATATTTCCGAAACTATGACAAATTAAATATGTCATATGTGGTATTTTTACAGCTTTTAGAATGCCCGGCCAAATTGATAAAATTTTTAAAACACTCTAATAAATTTGTTTCAAAAATTAAAATCGAGAATATGTAATCAAATTTGTTCTTCTTTTTAGTTTTGCTATACCTATGTACAAGGTCAACGAGAAAGCGCCACCTTGTACAATCTTCATTACACTCTTTAAAATAACAGTGAAATTATTGTCTTAATAGTTTAATTTTTCAGCGCTGAATTTAAATAAATCACTTTTCCATGACTACATTCACAACAGTGTTCAAACTTAATAAAGAAAGCATTGCATTTAATATATAGGTTCTTTGTTCATTTTTTATGTAACATAAAAATCTAATTTTGGAGATAGTACACTTTTGAAAATAACCCCCTCACATATTCTTTATTGGCTTCTTTATTAGGATGTATTATGAAATTGTTCTTTGTTCACATAGAATTCACCTATTATAATAACCTTAAAGCGTCAATCGAAATAACATTAAAAAAAAGCAATCACTACCACGCTTTATCGCTATAAATTCCCCGAATGCGCCTATGTAGAACCAAATTATTCTGAATAAAATTCTTTTTAGGATATGCTAACTAGCCACCCTTGTTCCATTTGAAAAAAAAACATAAATAGGATTTTGCACACTTTTACTTCGCCCTGAGTAGTCGTAGATAATAATATTAATTCCATTTTTTATGGTTACTTGATTTCAAATTAACCGTTTTAGTTAAATCATGGCATTTTAGTGGAGCTCACAGTAACACGAGGCATATCAACTTTCCGAATCGGTTACAAATGATGTGGCATGAAAGGGGAGAGGCCTGGCCCCCCTTATGACCGCCCCAGACGCGGGGTGTGTGTAACGTGTATGGAAGGTAACGGGACGTAGAGTGGGAATTGACCCAAAGACAACGTTTACCCGCGCACACCTTGCTTTTGTGGTAGTGGCACAGTTTCTTGTGTCGCGCGCGCCTTATTTGCTGAGAAATGTGGTTTTATTGTTTTGTTTATTGTCAAAATCATCAGATTCCCAGCTTGCAGTCATTATTCTCTTGTGGAATTGGTAAAATAAGCAGAACTCATCTTAGTCAAGATGCAAATTGAGACGCGTGCAACGCGCTCGACGCGACCCAGGACAGCGCGTACTTTTGTAATCTAAGGCAAGGCGCAAATTGAGACACATATAACGCGTGCGACGCAACGCAGCACAGCAGGTATTAAATTTTTGTAACTTATAAAATTAAATTATACAGCGCAAATTGACTAGCGACGCGTCTATTTGAAAAGACGTTGATTTTTGTAAGAGTGACATATTTTCTCGCGTCGCACGCGTTAAACGGGTCCTAATAGAATTGTATTATATAGTGCAAATGGATTAGCGACACGATATGGCGCGAGTCGCGCCTACTTGAGCACGAGTGGCTTTTGTGGTAGTGTGGAAAAGTTTTTCGAGTAGCGCGCCCATTGTCTTCAGAGAAGTATAGTTTTGTTGTTTTGTTTATTGTCAAAATCATGTAGTTACATTCTTGTGTAATTAGTAAAATCAGCAGCACTCATCTTATAGTTGTAATTCAAAAGTGTCCACCTCTTTTTTATGCCATAGAATATAGTTGTTAGGTGATTTAAATTTCTTTTTACCAAAAATTTAAACAGCAGATTCTCCTCAGTAGCATCCGATTTAGATTAAGAGGTTAAGTTTAATAATAACAATTGATTGGTTTGAAATCAGACATTTTTGGGGCGGTTGGTCGCAGCACACGCGTGTCAATATAAGGATCACCACGCGGCATGTGAGGCAAATTCGAGTCGCGTCACCCTAGTCGCGTCACCTCGCACGCGCTATACGTTTTTAAACTGTTTTACTAAGCTTGACCTGTTTATTTATTTGTTTCCTATTATTGGTTTGGGTCAAATTTCGTTATTGAAATTTGACCCCCTTCCTGACGACAGATGAATCTGAAAGTTTGTACATACTCTTAACCTTGATGACAATTCAATATAATACATTTTTTATGATTGTAAATCCAAAATGGCCGCCGATATAAAATGGCGGAATACATATTACTTCACAATAATATGATTGGTAGAATAGAGCTTACTATACAAAAATGTAAAAGTCCAAGATGGCCGCCGCCAAAAACTGGCGGATTACATATTTTCTATAACTACCTCAATATGGGTATCTAATGAAATGGGGTTAATTAATAGAATAGAGCTCATTTTGCAATAAATGAATTCAATAGGATAAGAATTATCAAAAACGGTTTTTTGTACTAAAAGCTAAAAAATAATTTGGTAAGTCCTAGCCACCAGATCGCACCAATCTTTTCATCAAACTAAGGTATTGGTCAGAAAAATAATAAAATCGTTGTTTAGTTCTGGCTAGTTATAATAAGGCATTCAATGAACTCAATAGAATAAGACGTATCAACTAACAACAAAACTAAAAACTTGAAAATAAATTATTTTAAACGGTTGTATTGTACTAAACGTTAAAAAGAATTCGGAAAGTCCTAGCTACCAGATCCCACCAATCTTCTTGTCAATCTGGTATTGATCTGAGAAATAATAAAATCGTTAGGCACGTTAAATTAATACCCCCTTGATGAGAAGATTGATGCGATCTGGAAGCTAGGACTTACCGAATTATTTTTTAGCTTTACGTATAATAGAACCGTTTAACATATATTTTTTATAATTTATTCAATTTGCGCCTTGCCTATATGTTAAATACTTACCTCGTATAATAAATACATAATAGTACAGTTGCTGCTATCGCTGATATGGCAAAGCCTTTGGGGCTCGGCCTTCGGCAAATCCGGTTGCGGTTTAACACTGTCATGGTGACGTCACTGGGTAACTATTTGATTCGCATGGTTGTCGTTAACTGTGGCAGTAAGAAGAAAAGGTTCTATCTGTAACTGGGGCTAAAGCAGGGGCTGGAATCCATCACCTGAAACAAGTTAAATGTGTTTTAAACCACTAGATTTCAACTAAGAACTTTTCTTGTTCTTTTGTGGGGTAATACTAGGGTTAGTAATACGTGACTATTATTACTCGGTATGATCATAAAGTGCAAAGTAATTATACCATTTATTTTTTTCAATTAGTACCTAGATAATATTGCTACAGAAATAAAACTTCTTTATAAAAACTTTACATTTTCCATTTAAAATATAAACAATATGATAACCAACCATAATTACAGTTCAAAAAAAAGTACATCCATAAGTAATACTCAAAACAGATAATGGTAAACAAGCGTTAAACAAAAAATAACAATTAATTGCATATTTTTAAAAATAATTAAACAAATTAAAAATTAAGAATATTAATTTAAAAACTAAATTACTTTAGAATTAAGGAAATCCCCTAAAAATTTCAACCAACAAAAACTGCGTCAAATATTTTTTCTTATATCAATGAGGCTCATCATAACTTATAATATCAATTACTATTATTTCAAAACTAACCGGAGCCGAGCTTAAAATATTAGGGACCAAGAAAAATATTCTTTTACTTATCTAATTTTGAGGATACACGTCGTCGTGCCAACGTTCAATGCGAAATTCTTGCCAATGTATGGAAAGGAGACGGGTCTAAAGAAACAGCAAAGCGAGCCCGATGCGTCATCGTATCCTGAATTTTTACATGCGCGTATTCTTTATCTAATCTCTACCTGTTTAAAGTGAGAGTCAATTTTGCCGTATTGAGCTAGCACGAGGTGTATTCGGTAAAAATATTTATATTTTAAAGAGTGTTTCAGAACAAAAAGGCTAATCCTTAAAAGTGTAAAACTATCCTAACTTTTAAGATAGAGGTTGGTAAAGTTGTTAGAATAGATGAATATTAAATTGGTAATATTTCGAAAACTATAAAATTTTGGAATAGACATCCTTACACAAACGTATCCTTATTTTTGATGGGGGTTTCCATTTGAAAAAATTGACTTTTAGGGTTTTTGTCGTACTAATTTTTAACGATTATTCTTGACCACTCAGTATTTATTAATTGTAAAAATATCAATACAGTTGACCAAAGTAGTTCCTTCTCTGCAAGAAACCCAACCTTAACTCATATTAACGGCTTATGTTTATAAAAAATTGATGAGTATGTAATGGCTTGCAAACGTCATTTTTGATATAAAATTTAAAATAAGTCAATAACGGTTGGACTTACGCAGGTAGAGAACATTATACATAAATTATGTTTAGAATTTTCCGCAAATCTAAAAAATAAATAGAGAGATATGGGTGGTGCTGTAACGTCATGCGGTATTAACGTACGCGCTATTATGACAGTTAGGTTATGCGCCATGTGATTTTTACCGTTGCTGGTGGTAATAACGTTACCGCGTGGAGTAATTTGCGGGCTGATAACGCCATGTGCTATTTAAAATGGCAAATAG
The DNA here is from genome assembly GCA_014170235.1 of Listronotus bonariensis. Taxonomy (NCBI): domain Eukaryota; kingdom Metazoa; phylum Arthropoda; class Insecta; order Coleoptera; family Curculionidae; genus Listronotus; species Listronotus bonariensis. The sequence goes on from JACEGR010005207.1 coordinate 18,865, forward strand.
AATTGCCATGCGCACAATATTTTTTTCTTTGTTTATTTGTTAAGGTTATATTATTTATTTCGACGATTTCTACAAATATTTTTGTAATAAACCCACAGAGTAAAGTTAAACTACTAATCTTTGATAAAGCCTTGCTTTTTTTTAGATAAATATCGCAGGTGAAAAAAAACGAAAAGGTTAAGATTCTCGACCGACAATGACCTGGCTTTACGGAGAGAATGTTTTAGTCAAAATTCGACATAAAAGTGGAAAAATGTACAGTAAAATGTGTTTGAAATAAGGGGAAAAACTGTAGTATTCGCACATTAAAGGATCAATTGTTTTTGGTTTTGTAAATTCGCAGACAGGTGTAATTAACCAGTAATACGGCGTCTTCCATATCTCTAAAAACAAACACTAAATATCGCATGCGGTATTTACATAGCGCCTTACGTAAATAACGAACGTAGGCGGTAACCAAAGTACCCATATCTCTCTAATAATATGTATATACGGTGTTTTATTTAAAATAAGGAAGTTGACATTAACTTTCGGTATAACCGGAAGTGGTAGAGCTGTCAAAATATTTTAGTTCTATGTCCCCCCACTGACTTCAGAATGCTATCAAATTTTTCAAAACCTACTTTTCAAGAAATCGATCGCAGCAGTTCCCGGTAGGACACGGTGTATTTACTCCAGGTTTTTTTACATTGGTCAATAATAATTTGGCCGCCCCTAAACTTGGACGTCCACGTGCATGTTTTTAGAGATTCATCAAGACAAGTAGCTTAAATTTTTTCTTAAAGACTTGACTTGACTTGAAAACTCAAGCTTTTGAAAGTTTTATATTTGACTTGACTTAATTTTCGGACTGAACAACTCCACTTGATATCAAGTAAAATAAAACTACTTGATAGTGATCCATGAAATGCGCATCGAAGCGTTAAAATAAGGGATTTACCGACGTTAAATAGGGGATTCACACAGTAATGATGACGACGTGCTCGCGCTTTAGTAGAGCAGGGTTGTTCAAGGATAAACGGCGACCGCAAAAGAATTATTATATCTGATTTAAGAAGTGATTTGTCAGAAATGGAGTCGGAACCTTTTGAAAGCAGCGGCCCAGAATATATCGTAGATGAAAAAGTGTCAGAATCTGATGCCACCGAAACAGAAGAAGAAAGTGTATAGGGTCGGCGCCACCAAAGGTAAAACGAGTTAAAGCTAACTTAGTGTTTCCAATAAAACGAATAAAATTAAGGATTTCCGAAGGAAACTACACGGTGTAGAATCAGTTAATCAGATTAATATCAAAAAAGTACCATTTTTTCAAGAAAAACCAAGTAGTTAGCTTGAAAAACTTGATTTTCAAGTTATTTGATTTGTAACTACTTGACTTGACTTGAATTTCAAAAACAAATATTTGACTTAATCTTGACTTGATATCAAGTCAAGATCAAGTTAAGTAGCTTAAAAATCAAGTCAAGTTGTGAATCTCTACCCGTTTTCGCCCCCGCTTGTATCGGCCCTGCATAAAATAACCATTATTAAATCTCGGCACAAAGTCCTTGTTTGCCCGTGCGGTCTAATGATTGCAATATAATAAATAACTCTAACTGTAGCAAACATATTATTTCACTATAGGACACAAACAAAACCCGTTAATTACCACCAGATTCATTAGCAAACTCGAGTTTCAGTTATATTAAAACAACCTGCAAAACAACCATCGGCGCGACAAACACGAAAAACAACTCTTAATTTCCGGCTACATGTTATAAATTGTAGAACGAATCTTCATTAGAACCAGTGGCGTACCTAATTAATAAAAGACCAATCTGTTTTCTCTGGCGTAACGAAGTTCTAATTTTTAATCAAAATTTAATAAACGAAACTTAAAACAATTTTATTAAATTAGCAATTACAAATTACGGTATAGTTGAAGCCATCGATATTTTAGTCTTTGCATTTTTTAAAAGCACCGCAGATTAGGCTGGATCAGCGGTTCTCTACCTTTTGAATCAAGTACTACAACATTATTTTTATAATGTTTAGTACCACCAAAGCGTAAACAAACAAAAACAAAAAATTTTAACCATTTTTTATATTATTAAAAATCTAAGAAAAGCTTAAAAATCTAGTGAAAATATCGATCTTTATTTTTAAGAAGCCGCCATTTTTGGAATAAATTTTTTTTATTTATTTTGGCGATTCACTTAATACTGACATTCGTATTATTCAAGAATCTGTCATTTTTTAATTCACCATAAGGGTAGAAATTAGGGCGATGAGGACATTGCGTTTTTTCTTCCTCCACATCAAGGACGCATAACTTCATAAATATAATATGTATGTATATACATTTTTTAAAGATTAATTTGGTATACTCTTTATATATGAATAAAGAAATATTAAAAATAAAAGGATACTAAAAATATTAATTGTTTTTATTCATTGACAGAAAATGCTCAAAATTCGGGTCTCTAGACTAGAATACCCCCTTAACTGTAATTCATAATATGCTGGAAATTTAAGCAATGGACAAAATACAATCCAACAAAAGTAAAAATTGTTTTTTATCCTCCGCGACTGCACAACCAGTGTTGCCAACGCGGCGGGGATTTTATGTGGTGCGGATTTTGGATCTGTTTTTGCGTACCGCCGCCAATAATGACATGTACCATCAGTGCAGTGGCGGATTAACGTATAAGCACTACAAGCACGTGCTTAGGGCCCCTGTTCTCCAGGGGCCTTCATTCTCTGCTGGCGTTTTATTTTATACCGACATGTTATCGAGATTCACCCACATGTCCGAGATCACAAGGCGCGGGCAGTCCGGGAGTGACCACTCATACTGTGAGTAAATATGATAATTACGTTTTACTATTACCTGTTTTTGGTTTGTCTAAGTTGTTTTCTTCATTATAAAAAGTTCCACGTAAACACCACTGAAGTATTTTTATTTAGCTCCCAATATAGCGATACTCCCCTTCGCATACACCCACGCATGGCCCCGAACGCAGCGCGCCCGCACGTGTCTTTGCGCCGCGACCGACCGAGAGCGCAACCCGCCCGCGGGGTACCGGCGAGGCGGGCGAGGACCGCGTCTCCCGCCTTGCCTATATGTACCCCGCGGGCGGGTTGCGGATAAAGTTGTCGAGCTATAGTTGTCTTTACTTTGCAAATGATAGCGTACGTACGCATACCACACGTACCTACTTAATTTACGAAGTGGCTTTGATTGCAACTATACTTATCGTTACCCCACACAAAGTTGTCAGGTAAGTTCTATAATTATGCTTTCACTATTGATTACTTACGCGTATAAAGAAATTAGACAATCACTATGAAATTTTCACTGTAAAACGTTCGACCAGCCAGCTGCACAACTGAAAAGATTAAAAAACCCACAAAGAACAAAAATCTGTAAGGACAAGCTTAATTCTTTAGCATTAATGTGTATTGAGGCAGACATACTCCGTCAGATAAATTTCGACGATGTAATCTCGAAGTTTGCTCTGAATAAGGCAAGGAAAAAAATGTTTTAAGTTTTAAATTATACCTACTTTTCTATTTTAATGAACTTTTATTTTATACTTTCTTCCACCTTCCAGCAATAGAGGGCCTACACAGCCTCTGTGCTTAGGGCCTCGGAAACTCTTAATCCGCCACTGCATCAGTGGTACATGTACCAGAGGTTGAGAACCGCTGGTCTAGATGTTTAATTTTAATACAAATTTAACATTCAAATGTTTAATTATGCTAAACAATTATTAAAACTCAGTAAAACACAAATAGTCATTACTCAAAAACTGCCCACTTCCCTTAAAACACCTGAAAAACAGATTATTAGCAAAATCAATAACAAGCCGCGTTTAGACTTGCAACAATTCGCCATGCCGCTCCACGCCGCATACCATGCCACATTGCGCGGAGGTGCACGTGGACGGAATTTACGTCATTTTAAGGGCTTGGCCGTTGCTTGGCCAATGATTCGCTAGTGATTGAGAGCTTGTTTGTTGGTTTGGACGGATGTTTGGCGAATTGCTGTAAGTCTAGACGCGGCTTTAGCCGTTATTTCAGTTTGCTCATATTTCATCGGACTAATACACCTTTTCACCGAAGACACCTTTGTCGTTTCATAATATGTTACAGGAATTCCTGAGTAGAAGCAAAAGTAAACGGTCAGCTCCTGTCTTTATATACTAGTTTTATTAAAAAAAGGATGGAGAATAAATGATATGGATTGTGTTTAAGCATGTCTGTGCCGGCCGAAATACAGGGTCGTACTAGTGTTTGTTTTCAAATGCATTCTTAATTGTGGGAATAAGTGTTTCCAAGTAGTTCTTTTAGTTGTAACTTAGTCAAATGTTCGATTACTTCCTTTTTAGTTGATTGTAGTATTTGTAATTCTTGTTTTATATTTCTTTTATAAGTAGCATTTTAACGGATAATATTTTTATCTATTAAAAGGAAAATAAAAATATATTTTAGTCGTTTCTGTTTTTATCCGAGTTTATTAGATTTGTCGAGAAATGTATTATGGATGGCGAGTACTATATTGAGCATAGTCAGACAACAATGTTTTTAAAGGGACTTGCGAGTTATGTGACCACCATTTGGACGCCGTTCTCACGAGATTCCCGAAAAGCAGAATCAGCATTACGAACTTATAAATAAGACCCATTTTGCATTGTATAATTATTCTTCACCTAAACTCTATTGTTAACGTTAGATTTAACCTGTATTCTGTATTTTTTATAAAATAAAGTTTTTTTAAAAAGTACTTTGCGCAGACTGAACATTTAACTGGCGCAGTCGGTAGGATCAGTGCAGTTTTTGTGAAAATTCACGGCATCGGGTCCGATTTTCGCGAAAAACGTGGATTTTAATCCTTTGGTGCTGATACCAGAACCATCCCGAAGACATCGAGACTTCAGGTCCATCCCGAAGACATCCAGACTTCAGGACCATCAGCCCCGCAGTACAGAGAGTGGTGGAGAATCACCCCGTGAGACAGGCAAAAAGGTTGAGTGCCAATATTCTGATTGGTAAGTGCCAAGTATTCCTGTTTTTCACATCCCTTCCCTGAATAGGAAGTTCCCGTAGTTAAGTTAGGATTAGGATCAAAAAAAAAAAAATCAAAGATTTAAATATCCAAAATTAAAGATATTATTGATTAATTAAATACAATTAAAAAGAATATATATCGATTAACGAAAAAAATATATATATAAAATTAAAATAATAATTTTTAATTTTTTAAAGAAATAAACAAATTTTACTTTAGTTTTAAGAGAGATATTATATTAAAACTTGTGACACAAAATAAATCCATTGTTTTCATCATTTTAATAAAATTTGAACTAGTATAATAGGACTAAAACTATTGTCTAGTTTATGAGTGAAGACGATATAAACCAATTAGTTGGCGATTTTTTCAAAAAGTTAACTTTAAAAAACAAAAAAATGGCCCAAGAACAACAACAACAACCCAATTTAAATATGTTAAAAATGTACGTTGATATAATCCCTAATTTTGATGGTGATTCAATTACATTACCTAATTTTGTATCAGCTTGTGATTTCTTATTTGCGACCTATGGTCAAAATAATGATAATATCCTAAATAATTATTTAATTCGTGTAATACAAACAAAATTGATAGGTAGAGCTCAAATTTTAGTAGGTTGCAGAACCGAATTAAATACTTGGGATCTTATTAAAAATGCCCTAGAAAATTGTTTTGGAAATAACCGAAATTTAGAATGTCTTGAACAAGATTTATTAATGGCTAGACCAAATAAAAATGAAAGCGCTCTTGATTTTGCCAAAAGACTTCAAATTTTACGCAGTAAATTAGCCCAAAAATTATCATCAATACCAATTAATATAATTTCGGCACAGGAAAAAATAATTTATTTACGCCAATATGAACAAATTACTCTTAGAACTTTTATTCGTGGACTTTCAGGAAATTTACAAAGTATTATTCGGCTAAGAAATCCACAAAATTTAGAAACGGCAATAACGTTGGTAACTGAAGAAGAAAATTTTCAGTACTCTCAAAATTTATTTAGGTCATTGCCGCAGGCACAGCCAAAACAAAATGTAAATCACAATCAAAATTTTATACATAGACCGATACAAAACGTTCGACAAAATAATCCAAATTATTATTCGCCGAATTTATACCAAAATCAAAATGTATATCAAAACCAGAATGCTTATCAAAATCATAACTTTAGATTTCCTAGTCAACCGATTCCAATACAATCAAGACCAATGCAACAAAGACGTTTTCCTACGAACAAAGAAGTATTTGGCCCCCAAAATGTTTTTGAGCCCACAGGGCAAGTGCCAAATACAAAACCCGAACCGATGTCAACAACTTCTAAAAATCCCACTATAAGGCAACCACCTTATCAGACAAATAATTATTTTAAACCTACAGGACCCCGTAATTTTGTATCCCAAGAACTTTTCCAAATTGATAATCAATTTGATTCATCACAAACCGATACAAATCAATACGATGAGGCTGCAGGCCAAACTCCACAAAATAATGAACAAATCGAAAATACATATGAGCTTGAAAATAATTATTCTAATGTTGATATTTCTAATTTTAACCAAAATGAAATATTTTACGATGGATACAATGACCCCGACACCTTTTTAGATAGCTACACAAATTTTCCAAATACCGGCCTGAACGACAACCCGATATAGCAGAAATGCATACAGAAATTAACGATAGCTTACCCTACATAAAAATAAATAACCCCCAATAAAACTTTTAATCGATACCGGCTGTACAAAATCAATTTTACGACCAATAATAGCTGAAAAATTCTTTCCAGAAAAAATATTTAATTGTCCTAGTAAAATAAAAACCGGTACAGGAGAAACGCTTGTAAAATTTAAAGCAAACATTCCCGCTTTTTCAGAATTAAATCAAAACGACGAAATAACCTTTACTCTTTTGACTTTCATTCATTTTTTGATGGTATTTTAGGTTTAAGCGAATTAAAAAAATATAATTTTGTTATCGATTTAAATAACCAAGCCCTAATTAATAATAACATATCAATACCTTTACATTATAATAAAACAAATACCGAAAACTATACTATTTCAATCAACGCCCACGAAGCATCCGTGATTCAAGTACCCGTGTCAGTTTACAACGGTGATATAATAATCCCAGAGAAAACTATAAAAAATATTTATTTTCCTGAAACACTGACAACAGCAGAACGAGGCGTCGCGAGAACCGAAGTTTTTAACCGATCTCACGAAAGAGAAACACTAGTATTCTCGGAACCCATTAAGGTTATTCATTTCCCGGATTCAAAGAAAGAACTTTGAACTTTATAATATTGAATCGTTTTTGCCAAAAATGAATTAAAAAAGAATCATAATATTACTAAACTTTTACGCACGGATCATTTAAACAGCGAAGAAAAACGCGCTATAGAAAATCTTTGTAAGGAATTTTCAGATATTTTTTATTTTAAAAATGAAAAATTAACATTTACTAATCAAATTAAGCACGAGATAAAAACGATAAGTTAGGACGCTGTCATGTTTTTCTACACTGACCTTGCTTCTGGTTTCCACCAGATAGAAATGCACCCAAATTCTATAGAGAAAACGGCATTTAATGTTGAAAACGGTCACTAGCGAGTTTGTGCGTAAGTGCCATTTGGCCTGAAAATGCGCCGGCTACGTTTCAACGCGCGTAATGGATCATATTTTACGCGACCTTCAACACACAAAAATTTTGTCTTGTTTACATGGATGATATTATAATATTTAGTGCGAGCCAGTCTAGAAGAACATATTGCTAATTTACGTTTATTTTACAAAACTTTCGCGAAGCAAAATTTAAAATACTTAAATTGGATAAATCGGAATTTTTAAGGAAAGATGTAGAATTTTAGGACACGTGATCACGCCCGACGGCATTAAACCAAATCCAAAAAAGATATTAGCTATTCAAAAATTCCCGATACCGAAAACCGCAAAGAAATTAAGTCATTTTTGGGACTTTTAGGATATTATAGACGTTTTATAAACAATTTTGCAAAATTAACAAAACCATTCACTAAATGTTTAGCAAACACACTCCAGAATTTATCGAAACGTTTGAATTATGCAAAAATCTTATGTAACATCCACTCAAGCAATACCCCGATTTTGAAAAACTCTTTTTATATTGACAACTGACGCATCAAATGTCGCGATTGGCGCGATTTTGGGTTACAGCAGGTAATGACCTTCCTGTCTCCTACGCATCCAGGACTCTTAACGCTGCCGAACAAAACTATAGTACAATCGAAAAAGAATCCTTATCAATCGTCTGGGCGACTAAATATTTTAGGGCCTTATCTTTTCGGACAAATTTACTATAGTTACTGATCATAAACCTCTACAATGGCTATTTAATTTAAAAGAACCAAGTTCGCGATTAGTTCGTTGGAGATTAAAGAAGAATATAATTATGACATCGTGTACAAAAAAGGAAAATAACACTAACGCCGACGCATTATCTCGTATAGAAATCAATATGACCGAAAACGATTCTCTTGTAGGTAATCCTGGAGAAATTGACACCGATATCGAACAATATTTACGTGGCGAACAACCTATATCAATCGAAGACTTAGACGACCTAGAACAAATATTTAATCCCAATCAAAATCAATCTAACCCCACCGAAAATTTAGAACTACCTACACCCCGAGAATTAGATGATAACGAAACAGTACATTCCGCTGCAGAAAATCCGATACTTAATATCCCAATTACCGAAAACGCAGTAAATTATTACACCAATCAAATATTATTTAATCAAAAACAAACCGGAAATTATCACGTTATTAAAAGTACACCATTTGAAATTAAAACAAGAAAAGTTGTTTATCTTTCACAAAATTTTAAAACCGAAATTATTAAATTTTTTAAGGAATTCGTAGACCCGAATAAAACACATTGTATACATATTCAAAATTCAGAAATTAATCTTTTGCCCCAACTTTCAAATATTTTAACACAAACTTTTAAAAACCATTCTTATCGCTTACTAATGTCAAATAAATTTTTAACTGATGTTACTGACGAAGAAAGACAAAAAGAATTATTAAAATATTTTCACGAAAAAACTTGTCACCGAGGTATTAACGAAGTATTAATGGATCTTAAAACCCAATATTTTTGGCCAGGAATGAAACGCGATATTATAGAATACATAAATAATTGCGAAACTTGCCAGCAAGCAAAATACGACCGACACCCTCCAAAAATTAAATTTGCTCTTACAGCAACCCCATCACAACCCTTAGATGCAATCCATTTAGATACGTTTCAATTTTCAAACACAAAATTTTTAACAATTATCGATGTTTTTTCTAGATACGGACAAGCCTATATTTTAGAACCTGTTTGCAATGCTGCGACAGTATTTGACGCACTTCTTACATTCATAACACATTTTGGTATTCCCTTATCAATAACTTGCGATAATGGTACGGAATTTAAAACATCCCTTTTAATAGATTTTTGCAAATTGCATAATATCAATTTACACTTTACGACACCCGGTAATTCTAATAGTAATAGCCCTGTAGAACGCCTACATTCTACACTTCTTGACAATATTAGAGTTTTAAATTTAGAAAGACCAAAAATAAGTATAAAAGAAACGATGAAATATGCAATCATAGGTTATAATAGCTCAATTCATAGCGTCACTAAACAACGCCCTTTTGACGTCATCAACGGTCGACTTAAAGCCATTGACCCTTTTAATATAACCGATGAAATGATTTTAAATCAATTTATTAACGACAGACGAGACAGACTTAAAGTCTTATATAACAAAATTCATGAAACAAGTCTTAATGCGAAAACTCGTGTCATAGAAAAACGCAATGAGAATCGCGAAGACCCACCTACACATATACCCGGTACAAAAGGATATATTAAAAATAAATGCGCGACGCGCAACAAAACCAAACAAAAATTCATTAAAACTACCATTGAACAAGATTTAGGTTCAAAAATAAAAACAAGAAAAGGCAAAATTTTACACAAGTCACAACTTAAAAACCACATACTAAAGCTAATGACCTTTTACAGGCAATTCACGATGAACCTGACCTACCGCAGCCTTCATGCAGTTATGCTACTGATAACAATTAACTTGATATACTGTACCGAGGACATTCAAATAACATCTTTGAAATTCCCATTACTTCCTTTTCATTTAGGAAAAGCTAGAATTATAGAAAGTAAACATACTTTTATTCATTACGTAGAAATAGTACCTATAATTAATCAATTAAATAATATAGAATCTTTTATCTAGCCGTAGAAAAATCGCTTAATAATACTAAATACACTGCAAATTATTCACATTTTAGTTTTCCTAACTTGCTTTCGCATACACAATATTTAATTTTAAACGCTAGAATTAAGTTAAATAATATAACCCTCATAATCGCTCTAAACGAGGATTAATCAATATTATTGGAAAAGCATCAAAATGGCTCTTTGGAACCTTAGACTATGAAGACGGTGAGAAATATAATAAAGCTATATCGATATTAGAAAATAATCAATTATCAACAAATAAAGAAATCTCTCTTCAAATCTCATTAACAAAACAACTTATTAATAATTATAATCAAACAATTACACTCCTCGATAAAAATCAAAGGCTCATACAAACTCGTATCGAAAAATTTGAAAAAGATGTAAACAATACTATCAACGACATTATAACATATTTATGGGCAGAAAATACATTAAAAGAAATTATTTTAAATTGCCAAAATTTAATAACTTTTCTTGATAATTTAGAAAATGCCATTATGTTCGCAAAACTAAATACATTGCATAGTACAGTAATTTCGGCTACTGAACTAGACAATATTTTATTATATTTAAATAAATTATATCACAAAGAAAAATTAATTTATTTTAAAAATATAATATCTTACTATCATTTAGCAGGCCTTGAGGTTAGTTTTTCAAAAAGTAAAATAATATTTGTTGTACATTTTCCAATACTTTTAAAAGAATCATTTGACAGTTATCACCTATTCCCAATTCCTGTCAACCAATCAATAATTGTCCCAAAACAACCTTACCTAATACTTGGCACAGATCAATTACAATATGGTACCGAAAATTGTCATGCTATTGAGCAGACCTACATTTGCCAAAATCACTTGGAGCCATCAGCGAACAACTGCATCCAAGCCCTCATCAGAGAAGCCGAAAATGAAGATTGCCACCCTTTCAAAGTCCGAGTCGAAACAACTATTGTCAAGGAAATCAATAATCGATATGTATTAGCAATACCAGGAAAAAATCCACTAAAAATCTACAAAAACTGCCAATCAAACAACTACGCATTGATCAACGATCCAAGCCTAATCGAAATACCGACAAACTGCCAAATTAAAATTTTGGACCACCAATTCATAAATAAAGAAGAAATAATTTTGGGGACGCCACTGACACTACCAGCAATCCAAATTGGACATTTTAACATAAACAGCATTAAAGAAGATCCACTTAATTTAAATTCAATTGATTTGGAGAAAATTCATGAATTACAAGAAAAAGCTGCATACATGAAAATTCCAACCCCAAGAAAAATTCACCCTCTTGGATGGAGTTTCCTAAGCACCTTTACTATAATCGCAATCCTTATTGTAGTATGTTTCATTGGATGGAAAATTTACCAAAGAAAAAAGAAAATTTTAGAAAAAAGAAGAGAGCCTAGCACGCAACCACCCGAAAACCAGCCAACTACCCTGCTGTTTTCGTCTTAAGGAGGGAGGAGTTATGTGACCACCATTTGGACGCCGTTCTCACGAGATTCCCGAAAAGCAGAATCAGCATTACGAACTTATAAATAAGACCCATTTTGCATTGTATAATTATTCTTCACCTAAACTCTATTGTTAACGTTAGATTTAACCTGTATTCTGTATTTTTTATAAAATAAAGTTTTTTAAAAAGTACTTTGCGCAGACTGAACATTTAACTTGCGGCATGAAAAATCTGCAAGATTTTTTACTAGTGAAAAAATAATAATAATAATCACTTAACGCTTAATTGGTGCACTGAACTTTTAATTCTTCTAATCCACTATACTTCAACCTGAAGAGTTAATTAGGATTGTTTTTCATAGTAACCTGTGACTCAAACCACCTTAAAGCAACAACATAAACATCCCTACGAAATCTGGCACATTACAAAAACGTTTTATATCATTAAAACATGCCCAAAATATATTTTAAAAGTTTTTATTTTTTTAAACATGTCGTACCAGCTCTTTTTTCCAACTGATCTTCAGTGTGATGAACAATAGCAGGTAGAGCTTAAACAAAGAATGCCTGCATGTAAACACTTTCTTGATCTCTTTACAATGCATAGAGAGCAGAGGTTTTAAATTACCCTGTATACAGGGTGTTCCAACTCTAATTATAAAAGAAATTACTTCGGCCCTGAACAAGATACAAAAATAAACTTGTTGAAAAAACACTAATTTTATTGACAGCATAAGTAAATCTACAGGGTGTCTCAAAAACAAATGTTTTATTGTTAAGGGGCAAAGTTATTTCCCTGTGCAAATAAAGTTGGAAGTCCCTGTAGATAGATCTAATTTAATTTTATATGGATACATAAAGAAAACTTTCTGTGAGAACGTCCGCCGATCGTAATTAGCTTAATCGTCTATTTTTGTCTAACACCGGTTTATTGGGCTTCTCTTGAGCGTAACTGTTCGAACTATTTTTACTTTCTGGTCCTAAAGTAAATGTAATACGGAACTGTTAAAAATAGAATATCTAAAAGGTTATCAGTTCACGCCAGGTTCACACGCTCCATGGAAATTTTACAAACATAAACCATTTTGATTTTAGCAAAAATATTTAAAAGGTCAGGGGTTGTACAATTTTTAGCTAAATACACTTTTTAACATTGTTGTTGGTTTTGCTTTTTAATATGTTTGTTTGGTGACATTATTACTAAATAAAAAAATGTATTAAATTTGTTTAAAAGCTTTTAGTAAGTATAAAGGTAGGCGCACATACAACAGCATCGGACGGACGGCACGTATCAGACAAAATAATTGTAGTAAAATTAAATGAAGCAGCGGTTTCCACCCCTGGTAAAAGGGCTCATTTCTAAAATTCAGCCATGACAAAAACAGGGAGAACTTCTAAATTTTTTAAGACAGGGCGGATCGGAATGCGGTTTTTGAATTCGCTTCCAAAAATTATTATTTGTAACATTTGTAAAGATCAATTCGATAGTAAAAAGCCACAAGTCATACAAGTAAGGACGGCAATCAACTATCGCTGTCTAAACGCGTCGTTTAAATGGTGTGCGAGCAACAAAATGGAGAATAATTAAAAGTGAGACAGAAGTGATGACCGCCTGGCATTTTTATTATCGACGTTTAGTCTATATACTTCTTTCCTTATACAAACCGAGAATTTTATTGCTGCAGCCAAAAATGTATTTAAGAAATACTTTTCTTGAGACGCCCTTTGGAAACTTTAATAACTTTGTAAATAAAAATCAGAACTGGTCCAGGTCGGGTGCTCAGTAGCGTAGCTAGGCGGGGGGCCTCGCGGCAAGGTGAAGGTATGGAATGTGATATTGGAAAAATACTGAAATTAAAGATGCAGGAGCTTCGCAAAACTGTACACCGGTAAAAAAAAGAGTGGGGGAAGGACCTTTGTTTGTATTTAAAAAAATTTTCACAGGATAAAAGGGGGCCTCGCGGATAAGTTCGCCTACGCGCGTACGCTTAAAGGGCCTCGCAAGAAAGGTGAGGACTTTTTTTGCTCCTTAATTTTTTTTTGTCATTTTGCCTATAAAGGGGCCTTGACACGACTTCGCCTTAACCTAATTTTTGTCACGCAGCCCCACTGCGGGTGCCCGGGGTTTTTGAAGGTCGATGATCTCGATTATGATGTTTAAATTGACCCTCCAATTACCTGAAGTTCAGGAACACCGACGACCAAAATTCATGTAGGAAAGGAGAGAACCTTAACGCCCGGGGTTTGGCTCGCTGAATTCAAATGTGGTGATTAGCGAACATCCCACGGATATCTGGTGCGCCCTAATCTGAACGAGTACCTAATCTCCGAGAATTTTTCTAACAATAGTTCCAAAAACAAGCTGAATACGAATTTTATGTTGAAAACGACTCTCCGAACACCTGGTTTACCGGAACGTAGCCCTGAACATCTTCGTCGCTTTTCCTGATGACAGAATCGAAAATCGTTATGGCGGATTTTTGGGCACCAAAATTTCAGGTCGAAAACTATCCCCCGAGCACCTGGTGCGCAACCTAACCCCAAGGGTTTTACAGACGAAAAATAAACCGAAAATCGTTATGGGGTGTACAAGAGTGTGAAACCGTTAATTTTAATGGTTAAGTTTATCAAAAACAATAAGAGACCTATTTTTTGTAGAACGTTTAATTTTTTATGAAAACTTTTCTGAAGTTTTGCTGTATAATTAACGAATGTTGAAACGAAGATGAGAATGATTTTTTTGTATGGAACTGAGAAAAATATGCAAAACTCTAATGATGCAGATCTTCCTATTACAATTAAGAGCTCATTGTTGCCGAGCATTTTCTGGAGGTGTTTAGGACGCAGTTTTTAGTGTCAGAAGTCAAAATAAATTTTGACTTTGATATTTTTACCCCTAATATACACCCGCAACACACAGACACACACACACCTAAATTTAACTATAAGAAAATTAATTAAAACCGTATAACAAATACCAAATTACGTAGATGACAGGTCCCGTTAGGCCTCGGGCACGATACTAAGCGTCAGCGTCAGCGACCAGCGTTGAGCGGAAAAGTTCTTTTTATTCTCGCATAAAGATCAAAGACAGCGCTCTCACATTTTCCACTTAACGCTGGCCGCTTACAATTAGTATCGTGTCAGAGGTTTTGTGCATTATGATTTAAGAATAATACTTTAACTTTTATGTATAGCAGACCAGATTTTATTCATTCTTAAAGGGTTGCCGCAGAGTAGCTAATGTAAACAAACCCTTTTGTAAACAATGATTTATTGCATTAATAAATAATACACCCGACGAGTTTATAATTCTTTACGACACGGGTCCGCTTTTATAGCAGGTCAGAGACGAAATAAGATGATGTTTTCTAAGTACGTGATACGTGTTTTAGCAATGTTTTTATTTATTTATCTAAAACATATGTAATTAGGCTCTGTCAGAGGCTATGTGCTTTCGAAAAGGTTTGTTTATTTTATCATTTTTTGTGTACTTTGCGTCATTGCTTTCAGAATAAATTATAGGTGGTTTAGAATTTACCTTTATTAAGTTTAAGCGTCCCCATGGCTAAGTATAAAATCACCACATAAGTTACCAAACATAAGATTACATAGGTACCTCCTCGCAAAAAGCTGATAAAAAATACATAAAAAATGTTTGATAATTTAAAATGTAAAAATACTAAATATTAATGTGCTCGATAGCCATGCCTCTAAATAAAACATGAACTGATTTGGTAAAAATGTATTCCTTTTTTAATATTCGCAAAATATTTATGGCAAGCATAAAAAAATATTTTTTCCACTATCGTTAAAAAAAATGCTGTTTTTTTAATCGTTAATGTGAAGGTAAAGTACCTACTCCATTCTGATACACTACATAAAGTGTTAAAAAGTAACTTTTTTAACATTCGAAGCTTTTTTACACTTGGAATTAGTGTTTTGTTTCAATGCCTACTACAATAACCAAACGGTCAGGTTACCTTTGATTTTGTCATTGGGTACGTTCAGCCGACGTCAGCGGCTGAGTTGCTTGGTAAGCGGTCGCGTTCACCCGACCGGATGACAAGCTGCTTGAACTTAGCAGATGTCCATTTTACAAAGCGGTCTTTATTTATGCTAACCAAACTCAGCATTTATTTGGACTTGCGCAAATGTCAATCTTCGGGAAGTTCTATTAGTCATCTGTCAAATTTTGGTTATATTTTTAACTAAAATGTCGAACTAATAAGCGAAGCTTGCCAACTGCTGGGTCGTTTTTCCGCTGAATCGCTTTGTGCTTACAAAAGCTGCTGATGTCGGATGAACGTACCCATTATTTCTTTTAGTTCATGTGTCACTAGTTTTAAAATTTGACAGTTTGCAAATAAATTTAATAGAATTTATTGAAAATTAGTAGTAATAATGAATTTGGATAACTAAGAAATTAAAAAAGGATTGCTGTTTTAGTATTATTTCTACAAAAAAGGAAGTACATACAATTTTACAATCTTATAAATCGATACACGCGGGGCTGCAACTAATCGATACACACGGGGCTGCAGCTATCCGCTTGTCTTTTAGTTCGGTGAAAAGGGTTAATTTTACCCCAAGTCTGTCGATTCTGAATGCGCCCTTGACCTTTCCTACGTATGACAGAGAGAAAAAAAGTCTAGTACCTTTCTCTCTCGCGGAAGTGCACTTTTTCAAATAAAAAGAATTTTTAAAATCGGTCCACAAACACCAGAGTAATCGCGTAACACACACACACAAAAAACATACATGGCGAATAGAGAACTTCCTCGTTTTTGAAGTCGGTTAAAAAAACATACAGGCGAATTGTAAACCTCCTCCCTGTGGTCGGTGTAAATTTTACCCCAGGGTTGTTTATTCTGAATGCTCCCCTGATCTCTTCTTTTTTTTGCTTTATTATCTGGATATATACCTATTTATATGAGCATATGCCTATCTAGAGTCAGCTTTGCCGCAAAAAACTGGAGTCCGACTTGCCGAAAAAATAAGTCTAGTACCTTTCTCTCTCGCGATCGTGACTTTGTTTTTTTTTATGGGACCACCGCAAAAATGCACTCTTTCAAATATAAAAAGAATTTTTAAAAACGGTCCACAAACGCCAGAGAAGTCGCGTAACATACACAAAAAAACTTACGCGGCGAATAGAGATCCTCCTCGTTTTTGAAGTCGGTTAAAAAGGAATAACCATTTTTAAATCTTAACATTCTTGACTACTAAAATTTAGTTTCGCCATATTCCGGAGAATTATCCACTGAACATTTTCCATTTTGTACAAGCGGGACGAATAGAAAAATACTTATCACGTTTTCGGCTGGGAAACGTGTTTAAAAGATAATAAAACCTATTTTACGATCCCGCAAAAACCCAAGTATAGTAACTAAATTGCCGGTCGTACGCTCTAATCTAAGTCGGAAGATTTACAATATGTGGCCAATTTTAGAAGGGAAAAACAGAACGAAATACGTTTTATTTCGGTCCAAGTCTTGACAATTTTTATTTTCCTCGAGCGATTAATCAATAAATTGCTACTGACAACACTGACAATAAACATTAAAACAAAAAATAAATTAACCGACTTTAAAAATTTTAATAAAACTCACCAAAAAGTTAAAAATAATTAAAAAAAAAAATAAAAGATAAGAAGTCGGGTAATAACACATGGTATTAAAGTATAAAAAGCTCTTGTTTATTTGGTTAAAAACATTGAGTAGTTTAGCACATATTATGTATGTTAGTATAGTGTATCTCAAAGTATATCGCTTTGGCTTTTGACGGGCAATACCCCAATAAACCTTTAATGATTTATGACCTATTGTTATTGGGCAAACCTATGAGTTCATAATGACAGGGGTGGGCCAGGCATACCTCTTGACCATTTATATAAATATTTCTGCTAATATTTTAGTTGTAGTGTTGAATAATCGTTTTTACTGTGCGTTTCGAAAAAGTTATTTTACGAGAATACATGTATGTCGCGTCGAAATCATTTGTCATTAGATGCAAAACAGGTTGTAAAAATGTGTATGAAACTTTAATCAGTAGGGGACTTATTAAACAAGAAGCTTTAAAAGAAACCTGTCTACTTATAAAATCTCCAATATCGTCGATAAGGGATATTATTATTAGTGAAGAATTGAACAAAAGAAAAAGCGTAGTGATTTTCGATCTCACCGTATAGACAATAGTGATCAAGACCTAATAAGAAGAAAAATATATTGTCTTTATGAAAGCGGAGTTGTTCCTACCTTGGATAAACTGAAAACGAAGCTAGAAGACGACACTAATATAAATATTAGCCGTGCTACCCTCCATAGAGTTGTTTGTAAAATGGGATTTAAATACCGCAAAATAGAAAAAAGACAAGTAGTAATGGAATCGCACAGATTACGCACTTGGAGATTTAATTACCTTCAAGAAATTAAAAGATATAGGTTAGAAAACAGATCCATAATTTACCTTGATGAAACATGGTTCGATACACACGACACAGTGTCCAAAGGATGGGTGGATTCCAGTCAAAACTGTCAGACGAAAGCACCTTCAAATAAAGGAATGCATTACCATAATACACGCTGATTCAGAAGACGGATTTGTCCCAAACTGCTTGCTGTTGTCTGGAAAGAATATTAAGAACTCTAGCTTGGATTATCACGAGGATACAAGCGCAGAACTTTTTGAAAACTGGTTTCAAAATTATTTTTTCATCAAGTTCAAAAAGTAAAATCCAGGAATATTTGTTAGAAAATGATATTTATTTTAAATTCAGTTACAAAAAAGCGCAACTTTTGGAAGTCTTAAATTCATATGCAATTAAAAAACAATATTTATGTGACAATTTGGCTGAACAGGCTGGACATACTGTCTTACGTCTTCCTCCGTATCACTGTATGTTTAACCCCATAGAACATTTGTGGAACCAAGTAAAATCAAAGATTAGAGCAGAAAATGTTACACCTACTTTAAGTCCTAGTGTTACAAATTTGATAAAAAATGTAATTACTAATATAACAGTTGAGAGCTAGAAAAATTCAGTACAGCACATTATAAAAATTGAGGACTCTTACATTTCTGTACAAAACAACATAAATCGTATTGTAATTAATCTCAACGATGACTCTGATAGTAAAACCGAATTAGATTTAGATATTTAGATAAAAATGTAATTACGTATAGATAATATAGTTATAAATTTATTTATAATTATTAAAACTTTGCATATATTTAATTTCTTATTGTAATTTTAAGATTATACCTAATTAAATAAACAATAAATTATAAATCTTTATATTATTTGAGTCCGTCCCTAATGTTCTGCCCTTAAATACCTACTGATCCGCAGTTTTATTGCTGTCGGCAGGTATATTGGAGTACTGCCGTCAAAAGCCAAAGCGATATACTTTGATATACACTATACACGACTTTTTTTTACTTTTTAGTGAGTTTTATTCTGGTTTAATTTTTGTTTTTAAATGTTTATTTTTCGCTTTTTAGTTTATTATTATTATTACTTTTAAATCGGTAAACTGACACTAAAAACACTACTAGTACCACTTTTAATTCGGTGAAAAGGGTAATTTTTACCCCAAGGTTGTCGATTCTGAATGCGCTCCTGATCTTTTCTTTTTAACACGCTTTTATTAACTTGGGTTGTAACTATCTATCTATCTATCAATCTATCCATCTGGCTGCCTATGTAACGGAATCTTTGAGCCTAATTTTAACCAACTTCCAGCTATTCGATTTCTTTGAAACTTTGCACACGTATTAAGGACCCATGACAATGCAATAATCTGCAAACAGTATCCCTTTATCTTTTTTTTAATCGCCAGGAAAAAAAAATCCATTATATTATAAAAACAACACCTAGGATGCCATCTGTTGGAAAAATTTCAAACTTTGCTATTAAATGAGGAAGAAATTTTTTAGTGGATTGCAAAGTGTTGACAACGGTCCAAACATTGCCTGGAGTGCCATCTGTTGGCAAAATTTGAAACTTTGCTACTTAATGAAGAAGAAATTTTTAGTGAGTTGCAATCTTTTGCAAATTTTAAAATTTGCTACCATTGTCATTTCATAGGGGGCTGGTTATTTTCTTTTTGCTGCTTAATTAATTAGTATGTTCTAATTTACTGTTATATTAAGAATTTTGTGCAATATAACGAACTAAAAAATGAAAAATAATTAATAGTTTAAAAAAACTAAAAAACACGCTTTTATATGCAACCGAACTAAAAATTAAAAAATAATTTTTCATTAAAAAAATATTTTCACTTCATAGTAAAAAGCGTGGGGTGCATTTTACTATTTTTCATAACTTTTCCATCATAGATATTGGCAAATATAATAATTATAACATTTAATATATTAAGCACCCCACGCTTTTTACTATGAAGTGAAAATATTTTTTTTAATGAAAAATTATTTTTTAATTTTTAGTTCGGTTGCATATAAAAGCGTGTTTTTTAGTTTTTTTAAACTATTAATTATTTCTTTATTATCTTACTATATACCTATACCTATCTGTAAGCAACTTTGCGGCATGAACAACGTACGCATAGAGAAAAAATTGGTTTATTATAAAGTATATATAAATATTTATATTAGTGTCGTCTTCTTCTAGCTTCGTTTTCGGTTTATCCAAGGTAGGAACAACTCCGCTTTCATAAAGACAATATATTTTCCTTCTTATTAGGTCTTGATCACTATTGTCTATACGGTGAGATCGAAAATCACTACGCTTTTTCTTTTGTTCAATTCTTCACTATTAATAATATCCCTTATCGACGATATTGGAGATTTTGTAAGTAGACGGGTTTCTTTTAAAGCTTCTTGTTTAATAAGTCCCCTACTGATTAAAGTTTCATACACATTTTTACAACCTGTTTTGCATCTAATGACAAATGATTTCGACGCGACATACTTATATGTATTCTCGTAAAATAACTTTTTCGAAACGCACAGTAAAAACGGTTATTCAACACTACAACTAAAATATTAGCAGAAATATTTACATAAATGGCCAAGAGATATTTATACCTGGCCCACCCCTGTCATTATGAAATCACAGGTTTGCCCAATAACAATAGGTCATAAATCATTAAAGGTTTATTGGGGTATTGCCCGTCAAAGGCCAAATCGATATACTTTGAGATACACTATACCGTTCTCTCGCAAGATCCTGTCACACACACAAAAAAACATACGGGCAAATTGAGAATCTCCTCCTTTTTAAAAGATTAAATATAAAGGCACATGTAAATTGGTATATTAGAAAATTGGTAACCAACCTTTTTGGTTGCCCTGACGACTGATATGTAAATTAATTCCAATATGTTTACTGTACCTGACCGTCTTCGAATAGGTACAAATATGGAATAAGTAATAAAACAGGATTGTATGACTATCTATACATTTGTTTACTGAACTAGCCAGAAATAACCAAAACCCACCCCAAGATAAATAAAGCCTTCCAAGGTAATCGGTGTCTGCCTGAACCGTCCACCTATTTATAACCATCAACCAATATACCTAGGACCACTCTGGGACTCGGCTCGGGAACCGATTTACATATTAATGGTAATGACTTTATGAGCACTTTTCTAACTGGGAACCACATTACGAACAACCAAAAAATTGCCTGTCGTACGCTTTAATCTAAGTCGAAAGATTTATAATATATGGTCAATTTTAGAAGAAAAAAATAGAAGAAATAGGTTTTGTTTCGGTTGTAAGTCTTGACAATTTTCATTTTACTCAGGCGATTAATTAAGAAGTTGGCACTGAGAACATTAACAAAAAGATTAAATATTATGAATTTCTAATATTTTACATAAACATAAATCACCCCAAGTCGTGTACCGTAGTTAGGAAACACCCTGTATCACCAATTTTCTTTAAAATGGAAATGAAAATAAAATCGTTTCTAATTATTTTTTTAAAAAGTGTTTGACAAGTATTTTTCAACTCAATCTGCAAATTTCAAAGGTTTGAATAACCTTGTGAGTGTCGCATTAGGTCTATTTCGTCTAACTAGTGCCGTATTACCCACTAAGCAGGGTTCGTAAATATCGTGATATTTAATAACTAAAACATCAAAATATCCGATATTAACGATATATATCGATATAAACGATAGATATCGGATATTTTGGATATTTTCATTGGTAATTATTCACAAGCCGGAGGCATCGCCGATTCTGATGAAATTTGGTATACGGGGGTTTTTGGTGCGCTGATCACGAATATGAAAGGATTTTGAGTCGGAGACGTTTAGTTTTCGACATAGCCATCAACAAACTTGAAAAGCAAATTTACCTTATTTTCACTATATTGCCCCATCTTTTGCAAACAATTCATGATTTAAAGCTAAATTGACACTCCATATTTTATTTTCACCTATTAAAAACCCCTTTGTTTCCATCTATTTTACCTTTTTTTCCATAAAATTGTAAAGCTTAACTTTTAATCGTAGTAGGTGCCTTGGCTACTGTGACTGAAATGATTGGAGGTGAAGCTTTGCAATTTTATGAAAAAAGATAAGTATTTTAGACCTGCAAATCAAATATTAAGTGCCAATTTAACGGAAAACTTAAGAGTTGTGTGCAAAAAGCAGGGAGAATATGGTGAATTTAGGTTAGTTTTCCGTTTGCAATTTGAAACGTGAAACGTGTCTGACTTAAAATTCTTTAGATTCGTAATCCGTCCGGTTTGTAAATAATTACCTTTTATTTTCTAAAGGTATTATATTGTGTTAGTAATAAATAAAAAGCTTTATATCGGTGTAGGTAAAATATTATTATAAGTAAAACAAAGAATAAAAACATCTTATTTATTGCCAAAAAATCAAACTAAAAAAGTCTTTGTTTTTTCAAGACTTGTCAGGGGTATATCATCACCATATAAATCATCACATTTACTTAAAAGTGAATGGGAAGTCATTTTTGATGAGACAGACGGCAAATTTTTTGAAAGCCCAGCTTTGCTAACATCATCTAGTAGCTCATCAATAAAATCCAAATTTGATTGTCTTTCGATTGATAAAAATGTCGGAACATAAATGGTAATTTTCCAGCTTTTTGAAGCCTAATTTGTTCCTAGGTTTGGAATGGACAAGACCGAATGTCGAAAAACTCTTTTCAGCCCGGCAGTGGCAGCTACAGCAGTTAACAACCCAAATATTATTCAACTCTAATACTGATTTGGGAACCGCCGGTTATACCAAACAAAATTAAATTTCAACACCTTTATTGATTCTCCAGCAGTACAGCTGTATAAACTCAATAAACAATGTTGTCAGATGTAACAAAAAAATGTTTTTTATATATATCAAAAATTTTGATTTTCATTCGGAATAAATATCACGATATATATTGTGATATATATCGCGATATATATCGTTTGATATATATCTGCGAATCCTGCCACTAAGCTGACTAGGCTACAGGAATCTTGGTTAAAGACTTTTTTCCTGCATGACTGTAATGTAAAAAGAAAGAGCACCTTTTTTGGTTTTCAAGTACAGAAGCAACTCGATTTTTAAGACTTATTTGGCTGCATGGACCTTTTAATTTTTTTGTTGTCTTTCTGTTGGGCCGAACTCCGAAAGAGTTAATCCGGCCCTGATTCCGTCCACGATGATCGAAGAGGACCCATCTGTCTAGAAAACTGGTTAAAGTCTTTTTCTTGTATGATTGTAATGTGAAAAAGAAAATGACCCTTTTTTAACCAGAACTAAATTGAGTGGTAGTTATTTTTTTAAATACCCTGTATATGTCTGCAAACGTTATTTTTCAAAACAGCAACAAGTAGATTTAATCAGGTGGCTTAACATCGAGATACTTTATACAAAAAAAACAAGAACGAGAATTGTTACGTAAGAGTTGGTTGTGTTTCAGAGCATATGAAACAGAGACAAATGACACAATAAACAAAACAACCGCCTCGAAAAAGAACGGAAAGGGGTATATTAGCTCTTTCAAGTAAAAACTTAAATTGGACAAAAGCACAGTTCTTATAGTCACAGATAGTGAAACCTTCGAGTTTAAAAAATAAAAAAACTTGGGAGCTGTAAGCTTGAAATTTTTCTAGGATTTAGTTTATTCATGGTAAGTCTTGAAAAAAGAATTGACAGGCGTTTTCAATGAGCACAAGTACCTGCAAGGTGAACTGAAAGGTGTGGCTGATTTGGATGGCTATATTTCCAAAAATAATAAAATTTAATGTACCTAATGTAGTATTTTCTTAAAGCTCTTTTAAAGATCTTTTTTAACGCTGATACTGGTGATAATATACAGGCTGATTTTTTTTAATAACCATTATATTATATTACCATTCAAAAGATCTTAAAATACCACATTAGGGTACATCCAACTTTATTAGTTTTGGAAATATGGCCATCCAAATCAGCAACACCTTTCAGTTCGCCTGGAAGGTACTTGTGCTCCTCGAAAACGCCGTCAAACATTACTATTAATAAACTAAATCCTAGAAAATTTCAAGCTTACAGCTCCAAGTTTTTTGTTTTAACTTTCAAAAATATACAGGTTGATGATGTGCAGGGCTGATGCTTGCCAGGTGATCGTTCGCATGCTATGACTCATCACTATACTTACAAATTTCTAGCCTTACAGGCCCAACGGTACTTAAAGGCTTCACTAGCTCTCCTACTATTAGACAATTAGAAAACCCTTTGGAAAAGATCACGTCGATGTCATGGATGTAGAAAGCTATAAAGAATCAGCCAGTCAGAAATGTAAACAGACAATTCATGGCAAGGAGACGGTCTAACAATGCTTGCTTTGTTATTGTATTACTGGCCGATATACGTTTAAAAATAGCTCATACAGTATACCGGTTCAGTTAAATAAGATAACACATAGGCAAGGTGAGGAAACTATTACTGGCACGATATTCCAAAACCCATTACTTATACAGTATAGAGTGCTTGTCTAAAGTCAGGACCACACTTTAGTTTTGTGCAGTAATAACATAATTTTAAGTTTTCTTTTATAAATTATAATATAAAGATGGCCAATATATAACTTCACCACAAATTATCATAATTATTATTATAATTTGAGACTTTACCTAAAAATATATAGATAGACAAGGAATCATTAAATAACTCAGTAGATCAAAACATATTTCAAATTAAACAAAAAAAAGATATCTCCTTTTCTCGTTAGTTAAAATAAGAACAAAAATGAGTTTAGAATTTGAAAAAAAATACAATAATATACGGAACATTTCATTTAAAAAAAGGGTTACTATGATGTGACAGCTGATGACGTCACGGGCATAACAAACACAGAGTAAAATAGAATAGAAGTTTGGTTCATAAAGCCGGGTACAGACGGATGTAATGCAACCTGCAATGCAACATGAAACGCGCTGGTTTAGTCAGTTGCGCGTAAGGGTGTGTTTTTGTCGGAGCGACGAGGAACAAGGTTAGTAGCGCGGCTCGATAAAATAACCTTTATGGTAAAGTAACATAAGGATGCTTCGGTCGATCCGCGCTGCTGACCTCGCTCAAAATAGCTCCGACATAAAACACAGCCTAATGCGTTCTGGAACGTTCGTCGCAATCCAGTCAAGTGTCAATTTTTTGCACGAACACAAAGGCTTTCGATGTAAGTTCGTAGTATTATTACAGAGAAGGTTGCAGCAAAGACATTAAGACCCTTTGTTGCATTGCATGTTGCCTTGCATGTTGCCTTGCACGTTGCATTACACAACACACATCTGTACGCGGCTAACGTTGTCTAAAACACGGATCCACTATCACTTTCCGTTGACATGTAAAGGGTGTTTTTTCGAGGTATAGAACTTTAAGTTGGCTTTACTTTTCAAGATGGCGACCGATTTAACAGCTGTCAAGTGAATTATTCTCAGTTTGGTTTGGCAATTCATCATGAATAGACTCACGCCTGAACAACGCTTGCAAATTATGCAATTTTATTTCGAAAATTGAAAGACACGTTTGGTGACCGCCTAATTTCACGTTTTGGACCTGTGAATTGGCCTTCAAGATCTTGTTACTTAACACCGTTAGACTATTTTCTGTGGGGTTCTGTAAAGTCACTGGTCTATACGGATAAGCCACAAACGCTTGACCATTTGGAAGACAACATTCGCCGTGTTATTGCCAATCAAAACAAATCTTGGAAAAAGTCATCGGAAATTGGACGTCCAGATTGAACTACATCCAAGCCAGCCGTGGCAGTTATATGCCAGAAATCATATTTAAAATGTAATGCCACAAGATTATTTTTCGAATAAAAATAAATTCATGGCAATCGAATAATCCATCGTTGTTTTATTGCAATTTAAAATTCTATACCTCTAAAAAAACACCCTTTATAAGCCTTTCCAAAAAATTTGCCTAGGTATGCTGTATAATAAAATTCAAACCTATACAAAAATAGCTTTTTAAAATAGAAATCAGCAAATGTTAAACCTCCATTTTTGTCAATGTATTAATATTTTATTCTTTAAAATTTATCAAAACTGTGACTTTATGAAATTAATGTTTATAATATGTGATAATATAATTCTCCTAAGTGTGTCAGATAAAAGATTGTCAGAGTCTTAAGTAATGTTAAACTAAAATGTATTAAACTGTCCAAATAATCTGTAATTTATCATTATAAAATTTTGCAGAATAGATAGAATCTGCCACTATTCACCGGAATTCTCGCAAGGAAAGAATACTAGAAAATTAATCACCAAAGTGAAAAATGGTTTTCCTGACCGAGTAAGCGGAAAACAGATTTATTTGTCATTTATGCGGGAAAAAATATGATCGGCACATACAACAATTAAGGTGTGTGAGATTCGTACTAGCTCCCATAATTTGCATACAATAGTTTACAAGTATAGTAGGAACAGTTTAAAAACGCAAATTCGGTACTCTTTGAAAACAAAAAAGCACAAAAAAGTTGTAAGCAATTAAATCGGCATGGCTTTCTTCGCGGCCGCCTTTGCTAACTTTCCTTTATAATAAGCCGCTTGATGCACGTGCGTCTCTATCGGCACGGACTGTAAAGGAGAGCGGCGTGTTTTATAAAGTAGTCCAAGAGCCAGTGACATTCGGATAAATTTAATAATTTTAGGAACACATTTTATGGAATAAAATTATATGTATTATTGTTATCCAGTACTAAACTGTAATATTGAATTTATGTTCATGGAGGATCAGGATTAGCAACTATATTTTTCCTGTAAATGTAATTAATGTTTTCTAGTTATATTAGGCCAAGGTTTTTGGTATTCCACAGAGGGTAAGGAGATGTAAAAATTAACATAGGATTTGTAAGATTCTTCCAGGCTAAGAAATATGCATTTTCATTGCCTTGAATTCCCTGTGTAGCAGCACTAGGGTTGCCATCCGTCCCGAAGTTCCGAATATAAAGCGAAAAATCCCGATTTACGATATGGAACAAAATATTTTATATAGTAGAACCCACTTTTAATTCATCCTGAAAAGGATGCCGAAAAATAGGCAAAAACCATAATGGAAACAAATCTCTTTGTGAACATTGCAGCATGAATTTTATAATACATTAAACCACAAACAAATATCGTGAACTCCCCTTCCCCGCAAAACTTAAACGTACCAGAAATCAAAGTGTCCGGACATTGCCTATAGAATTTATAACAACCCTTAGCACCACTCGTGCAAGCGTAACCCCTTGTTACCAAGCTAACATAGCATATTAAAACAACAAAGAATATGCATGATAAGCCCTTTTGATATTATGATTGTAAAACTCTAAGAAATGATAATTAGAAACCATTTAATTTAGGTAAAAAACGTAATAAATTTAAATTCTATATTATACCTATTTTAATACCACTTGCCCCCGACTAAACGAAAAAACCGTCTTCATATTAAAATAATATTAGATGTTGCCATATATATTAATAGTGTTAAATACATTTTACATTTTAGTTAATTTTTGGCTGTTTGCGAAAACAGAGTGATTGATTTCGTTACTTTAACGATCTTTGCCCAAAATATGTTATATTATTTTTTTTTGTTCCAGTGCTTTTTGTTATATAGTTTTTATTTTTCTGTACAGTGTATTATTATTTCGTCTAGTGTTATTGGTAGAGATTAAAAACTGCAATTTGGAGACAATTTGAAGTGCCTCAAATAATTTTAAACCGTGGCGACCATTTACGGACAGTCAGAAACTTTAGGGTCCCTATGAACTTAGTTAAGATACAAAAAAGACGGAGAAAACTAACGGGTATATTACCGATTTGACTGGAAAACATCTACCTCGCGAAGCTCAACAAGTACTTTTAAATATTTATTTAAATCTAAAAAAGTTAGTAAATTAGCAAATATTTGTTTTCGCACTGCTGATAATACTCTTACCAAAGGTGTCACTGAAGAATGCAGAAAAAAATCAACCTATGCTTAAAAAAGTGCAAACAGGCGTAAAAATGGAAATTAAAAATATAGTTTATAATTTTTATAAGAAAAATATATCTCCTACTGCAAGTGACATTCTAGCTGAAGTAAAAAAAAAAAACTTAACTTTCCCTATAAATCATTAACAACTCTAAAAGTACTTTAAAAAGAACTTAAACTCCGATATAAAAAAAATGGATAGAAGGCAACAAAATATGGAATCCTCAAGAATAGTTAAGTACAGAAAAGAATACCTTTACAGTATCGCCAAATACCGCAGCGAGGGCAAGCCAATTGTTTATTTAGATAAAACGTGGTACGATACGCACGAGATTAAAGGCAAGGGGTAGACTGAAAAAACAACACTGGACTGACTGGATGTACCACCTTCTCGTAAAAATAATTATTATCGTTCATGCGGGGAACGAAAATGGTTTTGTTAAAAACAGGTTAATGGTATCAGCCAATAACATTGCAAAATGTAGCGCTGTCTAGCATCAAGATGTGGATTCTGCACTTTTTAAACAATGGTTTTAGAACAACCTAATTCCAAATTTACAACCGCAAAGTGTTATAGTTCTTGATAACGCTCCATATCACTCAAAACAAGTACAGAAAAACCAACTACCATATTATTGTGTGTTCCATTCTATAGAACATATGTGGCATTATTTGAAGAACTTCGTCCGAAAAATAATACCGAACCCAAATTTGGTAAAAATGTGTTCAAACTAATAAGACAAGGAGGTTAAAAAAGTAGACAAATACTGGCCTGGGTGGGTAAAGCACGTGATAAAGGAGAAGAACTTTTAAAATAAAGGTGCTAATATAGGGCCGTTAATAATATCAGTAGGCCAATGTGATACGGAAGATGATAGTATTTAAGTATTACGGTAAAGCACGTGATAAAGAAGAAGAACTTTTAAAAATAAAGGTGCTAATATAGGGCCGTTAATAATATCAGTAGGTCAATGTGATACGGAAGATGATAGTATTTAAGTATTACGGTAAAGCACGTGATAAAGAAGAAGAACTTTTAAAATAAAGGTGCTAATATAGGGCCGTTAATAATATCGGTAGGTCAATGTGATACGGAAGATGATAGTATTTAAAGGGGGGTAAGGTGTTTAATTTACAACTCACGTTTGCAAAGTCGGTGCCCCTGATAACTCCAAAACTACTGCACCGATCCTTTTGAAATTTTAAACACTATTTCTGTACATCATTTACGAGGTAACGCTGTCGAGTTTTTTTTTAAGCGCATTGGTTTAAGGGGGTAAGGTATTCAATTCACAACTCACGTTTTCAAAGACGGTGCCCCTGATAACTCCAAAACTACTGCACCGATCCTTTTGAAATTTTAAACACTATTTCTGTACATCATTTACGAGGTAACGCTATCGAGTTTTTTTTCATAATTTTGATTTTGCAATAACAAATTAGCCGATTTTTCCCCACAAAATTGTGTTTTTCACTTCAAAGTGTTCGAAAAAATTAAAAAAATTTGGAAAAAAACTCGACAGCGTTACCTGGGGAAAACTATTATCTAACGAATGAACTTTGATTTTTTGATTTCGGATGATCCAGCACCAAGTTATGAGGGGCACCGCAATTCAACTTTTTTCGAGACACGTCCGAACAATTGCTGCCATTGCCGAATTTTTTAATATTTTTTGTAAAAATTTGATGAAACATTCTTCGAATGTCATACTTTAATGTACCATTGGTTGAGTAAATAAATTTTAACTGTGTCGTCAGAAAAAAATCACGAAAACATGGCTTTTTTGTACGATTTGACCTTAGCCCCCCTTAAGTATTACCACCTTCACCTCGGCATGGTAAGTACTTTTTTATATTAAAAAATCTTAAAATAAAATAATTCGTTTATTGACATAATCAACTTTAATTTCTATTAAACTATTATAAGTAAAGGTAGTCAGCGTGGCAACACTGACTAAGCCGCCTTATTTATGGGAATTTGCAGGTGGCCTTTTTTTATGTGTTTTTATTATTTTCAAAGGGTGCCGAATTTGCGTTTTTAAACTGTTTCTACTATAAGATATTCAAAAACAATTATAACGATAAATTGGGTAAAAATATATGTTGGTAAGTATAAACGACAGACGCTTAATTAATTATTTGTTTAATGAAAGAACTCCCCTGATAGTGTTTCTTACGTACCAAAGTGCTTGGCATAGACTTTTGAATGAATTTGAGGTAAAGATGGGTCCATATTTAATTCATTCTGAAAGCGATGCCGCCAAGTACACAAAAAATGATAAAGTAAAGAAACCCTTTTGTGAACAATGCTTTATTGCAGCAAAAAATATTTAACCCGACGAGTTTCTAGTACCACGCCACGTGCCACCGGTTTTATAGTAGTACAGAGGCGAAATAAGAGAATGTTTTGTAAGTAGGTGATACGTGCTTTAGCAATGTATTTTTTATTATTTATCTAAAAATATGTAATCAGGCTCTGTTCGAGGCTATGTGCATTCAAAAAGGTTTGTTTACTTAATCATTTTTTGTGTACTTGGCGGCATCGCTTTTAGAATGAATTAAATATGGACCCATATTTACTCAGTTACCTTTATTACCGCTTATTACGGCTACGATACAAGCACTGAGGAATTATGGTACCTTCCAATTTATACACTTTGTATGTGTCCCAAATTCGACCCTCTCTGGAATATTGTTCTCATGTCTGGGGAATGGCATCCCCTACAACCCTGAGCATTCTTGATGCCATTTAAAGAACGGCTGTTCGTCTTATTAATAATCCTTTACTTACTCAAAAAGACTTCCTTCTCTTGCCCATCGTCGAGCTGTGGGAGATCTATCGCTCTTCTGTAGATACTTTTACGGCTTCTGCTCCGACGAATTATCCAGTATAGTCTTTCCTCTTGCAGCTCCCAACAGAGAAACTCTTGGTGCCGCGCGTATGCATCCCTATACAGTTCAATTGGACAGGCCCCGAACTTTCCATTTCGTTCGTTCTTTTATCCCTAGAGTTTCTAGACTGTGGAACCTACTGCCAGCGGAGGTCTTTCCTTCCCCCAAATCTTCAAGTTTTTAAGTCCCGTGTTAACAAACTTCCTCTTACCCTGCTTAAGACACCCACAATACGTTAGTATTTAGGCTTTCAGCCTTCGTGGATTGTCCAAAGATAAAAAAACAAGCGGATGGTTGAAAATATGTGAAATTGGGTAAGGTAAAGTGGAATTGTGGTGAAATTATGTGGAATATTTGTGGAAATATGTGAAACTGTATAATTATCTTGGTGTAGTGAGCGTTGCCAGATCATCAAAATTTTAATGGTGATTTTAGTATTTTCTGTTATATCCTATAGTCTAAGATCCCACTGCAAAATAACTACGTTCATAATGACAGAATTAAATCTACATTTTTACATACGTTTAGCAAGAGGAGAATATATTGACACTAGGGTGCCAATCGAAAAGTGGCCGCCAGTAATTTTAATTAAATAAAAAAAAATTTTGGAGCAGAATTTCGTTCACTTGTTTTTTAAATAAAACCTCATCCACATCATAGGAATGTATGTAAAGAATTCAAAAATCCATGGCTGCCTATGAAAAATGGCCGCAAGTACTGGGCAGTCAGGTATAAACAGGTAATATTTTGGTGCATGTATTATGTTCATAACATACACGCATGTTTCTTCTTTCTTTCTATTCTATCAAATTAAAGATGTTTTTGTTTTTTTTTTTAATATGATGATGTATGGCTGCCTATAAAAAATGGCAGCGCAACGCCACTTCTTAGACGAAAAAGTTATTCTTATAAAAATTTTTACTTGTAAAAAAATATGATTCACGTGGACAAAATGTTGATTTTGTATACAGGAACCAATTGCAACGAATTCCGGACACCCTGTACAGGGTTCACAAAAACCTAAAACACATGATTTTTCTATAAGGCTAAACTACCTTTGTTTTTCATTTTTAAGCAAAATGTAAAAACAATGTATAGAATAAAGTTTGCAATCAATAAAAATAATAAAACAAAATTTTATTGAACTTCATAATTTGGCGAAAACACCTTGATCATATTTGTTTACAGCTGAAAATTGTATTGTGTAGCCATTTGGAGGATGCAGGTGTTTGAAAACGAAATTATGAGACTTTTTAAGGTCATTTTGTTATAAAAATTTAATTTAATTTAATTATTAATTTTTGGATGACTCCAAAATCAGTTTTATGAAACTTTTGATACCCCTCTATAATTAATATGTCATTTAAAATGTTATTATAAATACATTTTCTAAATGAAATTTTGCTTGAAAATGCAAAATAAAGGTAGTTTACTCTTAAAGAAAAATCATGTTTTTTAAGTTTTTGAGTACCCTGTATACAAAATCAACATTTTCTCCTCGTAAATCATGTTTTGCGGTCATTTTTTCATGGGCAGCCATACATAATCATATTAAAAAAAGATCTTTAATTGATATACGAAACATGCGTGTGTTATAAACGTAATACATGCACCAAAATATTACCTGTTTATACCTGGCTGCCCAGTACTTGCGGCCATTTTTTCATAGGCAGCCATGGATTTTCGAATTCTTTACATACATTCCTATGATGTGGATGAGGTTTTATTTAAAAAACAAGGGAACGAAATTTTGCTCCAAAAATTAATTTTTATCTATTTAATTTAATTTACTTGCGGCCACTTTTTGACTGGCACCCTATCGTCAATATATTCTCCTATTCCTAAACGTATGTAAAAATGTAGATTGAATTCTGTAAATTATGAATGTAGCAATTTTGCAGTGGGATCTCGTACTACTACTCCATTTCTGTTTTGGCGAAAAATAGCAACAAAAAAAAAGAAAGAAATTTATTCTTGGTAAAAAAGCTTTAGCAGAAAACAGACTGTGAATCATAAATGTCTAAAATTAAAGTGGAATTGTGCTGGAATCGTTATGGGATTATGTGGTTACATTTTTGTCAGTGGTACCCTCGGCGGCGGGCGACTAAACTGCAAGCGTCAGAACGGTGCGCCCCTGATGTTTATGTGTTGCTATGGAATGATAAAGACCCAAAACACAAAAAGACTATTTATGGCAAAAAGTGTCTTAATTGGTACGAGTAATAATATGCTTGTTTTATTATATTCTTGCGAGTTTTCCCTGAACAAAATTTTACAGACGGTAACATCTTTGTAATTATATTAAAACTGGCAAACAACGCAAAGTTAATATGAACACAATACCGCAAACACTGTACCGCTCACCACTCACAGCTCATAGCTCGCAGCTTACCGTTTGCCAATATTAACGCGACCTAAGGGTACGGCCAGACTGAAAGAAGACATGCGTTAAGCGGTCGAGCGATTTTTTCAAAAGGTAATGCCGACGCGTAAATGCGACGCATGACGGGCGGGCGAAAATAAACATGCAGCCTTCGCCTTGCGGAAAATAGATCGCCTGCATTTGACTCAAGTTATTTAAGTTTTTCTGTGAGAATGAATAGGTTTTCCTAAATATTACCGATCCTATGAATCTAATGATTTTTTTTTATTTAAGACAAACTGTGAAGAAAGAATAGTAATAACATTAATTTAAAATTATGATTTTAAGAAAATCCATGTTCTTACAAAAAATGATTTTATGTGTAATATGCACTACGTTTATATCGAATAGTTGAAGCTAGCTTGAGTTAAAGTCGCCTAAACTGGTAAATATATAACTAAAAATGAAAATAAAAAGGAGAATGTATTTTCTCTTACGATTCAAGCCAAATGGGCGAATAATTACAAAAAACACATAAAAACGCATCTGAGAAGCCGCCGCCCGCTGCCCTAAATAAATAGGCGGAATTTTTTATCGCTTTACTTTGAACTTTGACAAAGCCGATAACGCGACAAAGGCGCCGACGAGGCAACAAAAATAGTTTGTCCACAGTTTTAAATATAGGAGAGATTAGGTATAATATTATTATTACGTTTTTAGATTGGAATGAAAGAAAGAGGACAAATAAATTGCATTTTAGAGTTTCAATTAACGGTGTTATACAGGGCTGAGGGTCATAAAATAATTAATAAGAATGTTATTCGGGAAAATAGAATCATTACTTAATTTTTTATTATTTGTATTTAAGAAAAAAGAAAATATCAGTGGTGCCTGTTTTGGCCGCCCTTATTTCTGGCCGCCCGTGTGCACCGCACACTTTGCACACATGGTAGCGGCGGCCCTGACGATAGCATGCAGTAAAAGGCTGTTTTATAAAATAAATAATATCTAGTTCAAATAGATACTAATGGATAAAGGATTTATTGGAAAATGGAACGGACTTACTTGATATACGGCAACTTTACGGCTGGCTTACTATAGCATGGCGGCAAGATGCAGCTATCTTTTCGTTCCTTCTGAGGAATGGCAGGGCTTGAACAAAACTCAAAACTCCGGCGCTTCCAGGTGTATCCCGGTTCGTATGGACCAAATGTTCGGGTTAAAGAAACCTTCTTGTTATCTCTCAACTCTTTATTTTAAAAGTTTACAAAATAAACTTAAGAATTTTTAAAAACAAAATTTTAGTGGACTGTATTAATTTTTTTACTGCATGGTGCACGGCAGCTTCTTCTCTTCTCCTCTTGCGGATGCGGATGGATGGTAACGAAAAAAGTGGGAACGCGGTGTTGCCACGTAGAGTTCAAAATTTCAAAACTAATTTATTGGCTTATATAAAAAAGTTTATGAGCCTGGAAACTATCAACGACTAAACAGTGGTGTTTAAACAGGATTTGTATTAAATAAAAAGAAAAAAATAGTACGTCACGGTTTTTCTTCAAATAAATATTATTTTTAGAACACTCATTTATTTTGTAGTTAATTTCATCTCTTTTTTTTTTGTTCGAACAACCATTTTTGCTTAAAGAAATAAAAGCCTATTTGATGCCTGGCAAAATAGCTAAAATTTAGTATGGTGATTTTTATTTAAAATTCGTTTTTGTCTAATTTGTAATAAAGTAAAAGTCAAATGCTTACCTTACTACAATTAAAAGTTTAATTTTAATTTGATCTTTTACGACTTACAATCTATTGAACTTACAAAGTAACTGAATAGAACATTTTTTAATAGATTGCAAATACATTTTTCTGTTAATTGGATTTGTATATTTATAAATTACCTAATACCTTTAAAAACTTGTAAAAAGTCAGCATCTAAAAGACAGTACACAGATTTATTAAATTCCATATCGCCGGTCCGAAAGAACAACGACGCAACTGCAGAATTATATTTTTTTGGGGAACACGAAAAACGAATACCAATTATTAAAGTTTTACATGTATACAAAGTGAGAAAGATGTACTCTTGGGCGGTCATTAGTGGTTCTACGCTTACGTCTTTGTCTTATTATATTTGGGGATTAATTGTCAAGTTAGGTTAAAATGTCATCATTTTGCAGTTGCGTCGTTGTTCTTTCAGAGCTTTTCACTTGTTTAAAAAATAGACAAAGCAGGTTTGCCAACATTTTTCTTGCATCATCCCTATTAATTAAGGGATTTTTTTTTATAATTTATCTTTAATTTTTTTTTATTTTTAGCAATTATATTTAAGTAAAAACCAAAAATAAATATATATTTGTTTATTGCCTAATCTTTTATGACTTACAATCTTTTACGCCTGCTAAATAACGACATTTAACTTTCTTTAAAAGAAACTTGCTTTATGAAAATATATATATTTTTTTAAATTTTTGAAATGATTAGCATGTTATCAACAATACACACATTAATTTAATATATTATTAGTTTTTAATTATAAATACCCTAGTCATCTTAGTCAAATTAAATGGTTAATCTTGGAATCTTGCAGAATAAGCTGTTTATCTGTATATGCCTTTATTTGGTACAAAATACTCTCCTAAAAATTCCCTATAATATCGTGTAAGGAGCTCGAAATATGACAGGTTAAATGTAAAAAACCAGTTTTTTGCAAATATCTCGTTTTCTTTACTTTTAATTTCATTTAAGTTTATAATAAAAGATGTAAAACACAATATTATTTACAAATTTATTTTTGGGCATTTTTCTGCCACACCTACGACTCCGATAAAAGAGGGCGCAGAGTGTAAAGCACTTTACTGTATGTACATACCTAAGCACTCAATTAATCGTGATTTTTAGTTTAATATGTCATCTTTTACTTAAGTGTTTGCTAAATAGCACGATTGATTGCGTACTAAGGTATGTACATACACTAAAGTGCTTTACACTCTGTGCCCTCTATTATCGGATCCGTTGGTCTGACAAGAAAAACTTAGAATCAAATTTGTAAAGAATTTTGTGTTCTACAACTTTTGTAATAAATATAAATGCAATTAAGAGTATAAAGAAAACGAGATATTCGCAAAAACTGATTTTTTGACATTTGACCTGTCATATTTCGAGTTTCTTACACGATATCATAGGGGATTTTTAGGACAGTATTTTTTGTACCAAAATAAAGGTATGTATACATATTCAGCTACATATTCAGCTTATTCCGTGAGATTTCGAGTTGAAAGTATAAGTTAATTGGGCTGAAAACAGTATTTCAATACAGACTGTTTATTATTATACGCACTATTAAGTTTTAACAAAGTTTATACAAAGCTTATATATATAAGGACTTAAAGCCTTTTCATGTGCACGGACAGGTTAACTATTTAGGATTTTAACAATATAACCTAATTTGTGCAATTTGATTTTTATGCGCCCATAAACGCGGCGGGCTACACAAACTACATAAAATGCCTCCAAGCTTTACTAGCAGCTGATTTGACAGGGGGTTTGCTAACATCGATCATTGTGGATTTTTATAATAAATTTAGTTTTATTTTATTTAACATGTTTCTAAATTTTCTTTTATGAATAAATTTTTCATAATCTAATCTTTTATGACTCACAATTTTTTACAGGAGCTTAGTACCCACATTAATTTTTTAAATTGAAGTTTGCCTTATCTAAATAATAATTTATGTTTTATTTAAAAAAGAATATACAACCAGTTTTAAGTTACGTATAACTTTTACTTTTAAAAAATTGTTTAAAGTTTAGAATTTGCCAAAAAAATCACATATGTACTACATTTTTAATCTTAACTAGTAAAATAATATTTTAATACTGGCTCTTTAATATTATATACATTGTTCATATTTAACAATATTCAGTTTATATAAAGCTTGTATGGGGGCTCGAAACCCTACAGTTCAGGTTAACAGTAATTCAGTTTTTTAAAAATATAACATTAATTGTGTAATTTGTTAATATAATTTATTTTATTAACTAGCTAACTTTACCAGAATTCAGATGCACCCATTAACGCGTTGGGCTAAAACAAACTACATAAAATGCCCCGAAGCTTCACCGGCAGCTCATTTGGCAGCAGGTTTGCCAACATAGATCCTTATATCTTTTTTATGTGTCAAAATTGCTTTTATTTTGAATAATTATTTTAAAGTGAAAAGAAAAATATTAGATTGTTTCATAATCTGATTTTGTGACGACTTACAATATTTTACAAGTGCTAAGTACCTACAATTATTTTTTCTAATGGAAGTTTGCTCTATGCAAAGGTTAAAGTTTTAAAGAAATATACAGGGTATTTCTAAACAAATGCAAAACATTTACCAGTTACATGAGGGGTTTAGTTAAAAGTATTATTTTTAAACCCCAGTTAGTTAATTCTATTCCTCCTCCTAAGTTATTCCTTTCCAATTAAAGAATAAACGAATGCTAATTTTTAATGTAAATATTAGAAATACAAACTGACCATGTCAAAAAATGGTTTTTATTGATTTACGCAAAAACCGCACACCAAATAAAAAAAGTCAACTGATCAAATTTGTTCTAAAATAAATGGAGATTCAAAAAATATATATATATTTAAAAAAATCAGTGGCGTTTTATTTTTTTCTTAGAAAATATTTACCTTAAACCCCTTATTATTATATATTATACACTAGTACAATTTTTTTTTCTTGTATGCCAAAAAGTGTCTTCTGGTGCAAACAGTGTCTAGCAATTTTTTTAAAAGATATGAATAGGTATAAAAGTTACTATTAACAAACAATATAAAAAAAAATTACACTCGGTAGTTCAAAAACTACAACAAGTTTAGGACATATGTTCATATAAGTTTTTTTTTATTTTTGGTGGAAAATTACCTCTTGAATTTTTTTGCATTTGTATAGAAACACCTTGTATATTGCAAGTTTTAAATTTCAAATGACATTATACTTAAAAAAATGTGTATAAAGTTCAGAATTTAACAAAAAATAACAAATATTTAATACATTTTTAGTCTTTAATATTAAAAAATATTTCAAAACAGGTTTTTTATAATTATACGGCCTATTCAGTTTTAACAATGTTCAGTTAATAGATATATGGGCCTCGA
The DNA here is from genome assembly GCA_014170235.1 of Listronotus bonariensis. Taxonomy (NCBI): domain Eukaryota; kingdom Metazoa; phylum Arthropoda; class Insecta; order Coleoptera; family Curculionidae; genus Listronotus; species Listronotus bonariensis. Next base: position 57,525 of record JACEGR010005207.1, read on the forward strand.
AACCCTTTAATGTACACGTACAGGTTAACCATTTAGTATTTTAACAATAAAACATAAATTGTGCAATTTGTTAATCTAATTTATTTCATCAACTAGCTAACTTTAACAGAATTTAGATGCGCCCATAAACGCGTCGGGCTAAACGAACTACATAAAATGCCTCCAAGCTTTACCGGCAGCTCATTTGGAACTCATTTGATGTGTTAAATAGTTAATAAACCTAATTCGCAGGAACGTCAAGGACAATAAGCCGCGTGCGAGAGTCCTGCAGGGGCGAACGGTCACGTGACTTGTAATCGGAGAATAGCCACTAATTAGAAGTCGGCAGACCCCCTGATTGGATTAGCCAGAGAAGGACTTAAACTTTTAAATCATAATTGAAAATGCGTTTTTATTTTAAATTGTACCCTATTCCATTTATAATGCTTACTATAATATTTAGGTAACTAAACCCACCAACATATATAAACCATCTGTTTTCACAACCTACAGTGTGTCTACGCGTCATATGGGGAAACTTTTTAATATTAATTTTACGGAAAAAAGTTATTTCTTATAAAAAGTTCTGCATGGTCCAAAACCCTAAATACAATTATAAGATATTAAATTGTGTCAGTCATCTACGAGGTCGTCACAATGTTTGCTAAAGAGTAAAGTACCTGTATTTTTGCTAATATCGAAAATCGTTGTAAAGAAATGATTTTAAAATTAAAAATTACTCCTAAATATGGTATTTTGTTCATTTTCAAAAAATTAGAAATCCAGAAAATTTAATTTTGTACCTTAGTGGATTCTACAGGGTGTCCCACCGGGAACTGCCGCGATCGATTTATCGAAAAGTAAGCTTTGAAACATTTTAAAAATTTGGTATCAATACTAAGTCAGTGGAGGACATACAACTAAAATATTCTGATAGTTTCACCACTTCCGGTTATACCGGAAGCTAATGTCAACTTCCTTATTTTTAAATAGAACACGCTATATATTATTTATTTTTAAGATTCTGTCTAAAATTCTAAACATAATTTATGTATAATACTCTATACCTAAGACCAACCGTTTTAACCTTATTTTAAATTTGATGTCAAAATGACGTTTGCAACCCATTTCATAACCATTAATTTCTTATAAACAAAAGTCTTTAATATAAGTTAGGTGGGATTTCTCGTAGAGAAAAACTACCTTAGCAGACTGTATTGATATTTTTACTGTTAATAAATACATAGTTGTCAAAAAAATCTTTAGTAATTATTACGACAAAAACCTTAAAGTCAATTTTTTAAATGGAAATCCCTATCTTTTTATCCTTATCCTATTAAGCGTCAAAAATAAGGGTAAGTTTGTACAAGGATGTCTATTTAAAAAATTATAGTCTTCAAAATATTAACAAATTAATTTCCATCTATTCAAACAATGATTTTAAATATGGCTTAGTTTTGCTTCTAGTTGGCCTTGACAATAAAATGCGGCGTCATAGCCAACTACCCCGTACCTACTCGTACTTAAATGCATTGTTGGAATGAATAAATATTAAATCTTGATTATTTCAAAACTATAAATTTTTGAAATAGACATTCTAATACAAATTTACCCTTATCTTTAATGCCTAATAGGATAAGGTAATAAAAGATAGCGGTTTCCATTAAAAAAGACTTTTTAGGTTTTTGTCGTGATTTTATACAATTATTTTTGACCACTCTGTATTTATTTATTGTAAAAATAATGATACAGTCTACTAAAGAAGTTCTTTCTTTACAAGGAACCCAACCATAACTCATAGTATAGGTTTTTGTTTAGAAGGTGATGGTGGTGAAGGCGAATTGATGGTTATATAATGGCTTGCAAACGTCATTTTTGCCATAAAATTTAAAAATAAGTCAAAAACGGTTGGACTTAGGTATAAAATATTCTACATAATTTATGTTTAGAATTCTTACTGAAAATCTAAAAATAATTAATATGTAGGGTGTTCCATTTAAAATAAGGAAGTTGACATTAACTTCCGGTATAACCGGAAGTGGTAGAGCTTTCAAGATATTTTAGTTGTATGTCCACCACTGACTTTAAAATGTTATTAAAAGTTTTAAAATCTTCCAAGGGTACTTTTTGAGAAATCGATCGCAGCAGTTCCCGGTGGGACACCCTATATATTCTTCTTGTTTTAATAACAATAAATTTAAAAAGTTTATTTAAAAATATCCTATATTATTTATGATCAGACAATGTAGTGCACTAATGTACGAACCCAAATTTTTACAGAAAAAATACCAAAAATATTTCTTTTATAAATAATTAAAATTGCATATTTAGAAGTAATTTTTAATTTTAAATATATTTTCTTTATAACAATTCATGATATTAGCAAAATAAGAGGTACTTAACTCTAAAGCAAAATTACATTTTCGGTCAAACCTCGTAGACGACTGAAACAATTTCATATCTAATAGTTGCTTTTAGGTTCTTGTACAATGCAAAAACTTCAAATAAAGATTTTTTTTTTTTGTAAAAATAAATAATAAGGAAGCTCTTATATGACGTCAACTTACGTAGACACATTGTATAATTAAAAACAAAATAACCCATTTTTTTTTCTTATTACCATATATATATATATGTACAGGGTGGTCTGGGCAAAATTAAGTGGGTCAACGCTTGCAATAAATTCCCTGTAAAGTATCCCTAACAAAATAATATTTGGCCTTTTCTCCAGAAAATAAAAAGTGTATTAAACATTTAAGTAAAATCAAAACTTTTATATACTATGAAGAACTATTCTGTCCTTTCATAATTTAAAATTACTTTAGAAGAAATAAATTAATGAAATATTTAATATTAAATTACTTACAATACAGAGAGGGAGGTTAAACTATGAACAAAGTGGATGGTAATTAGTTGGGTACTCGCCAAAAATGAAATTAAAATTACTAAAAACCAAACAAAATTAAAACAAGTGAAAAGATACTCGTTTCGTTTCGGTGGCAATTCTGCCATCGTTGTCAAGATAAATTGAATATCTACAAACTAACAAAAATAAAAATTAACTATTATTAGGTTTTAAATTTTAAAATTATTATCTTTTTTCTTAGGAGATTTTAAAATGTCTTTGACATTAAATGTATAAGCTTCCGGTCAAAACTATTTTAATCCAATAAAATAAAATCCTAACAAGACGCGAGAACGTGAACCGAGCTTATGGTCGCGTTTCAAAATGTGGTGAACAGTTAACCAAAAAACATTACTGCGGGCTAAAAATGTGAAAAAAACAAATTATTGGCTTGAGACTGCTGATGACTAGTTATTTAAAAGTTGCTTTGACTTCGTCATACAGAGTGTATATTTGACCAAAATCAGAGGTATGCGAACTCATAAAAACTCAAAAAATATTTTGTTTTGCAATGTTGATTACAAGTTGATAATAAAAATATAAGATGGTTATCTCTGGTTAAAAAAGGTGAATATAATTTTTGAAAAAACCCCGATAATTTTATTTAAGAGAAGCTCCAAAACTCGTTTTTTACCTATAAATATTTTGTTTTTCGAATGTGATAAGATTAACAATCCATCCATATCAGTACTCTGTACAAAGTGTTGCATCTGTTCTTACACAGGTTTGCAGAACAACCAGCCAAAGTGTCTTTGAAAGCTTAATTTTTAGAAGTTTTACTAGTTTAGTTAAAAATTCCGATGTAGTTTTTATGGTTCACCGGCTCAATGGTCAGAAGAAATAGTTCCATATGGTACTAGTTCCTTGACTTCATGATATTACTACTTCCAAAACCTTTTGAAAGAGTTCCTTGACGAGTCTATCACGAATATTTATACCACCATATAGAAAGCGGCGCTTTAAGCCAGCCTGCTAATGTCAAATATTCCGGGTGTTGGATTGGGCAAACGCGTCACTTTCTATTGTCGGAAAGAGTTTACCACAATGTTTAACATACAATTTTGTCAACATTCTGCCAAAAATAGTAGGTGTTACAGTCAGAAAAGCATAACACTTCCACGATTTTCGGCACAATGTTTAAAAATTGCATGTAAAACATTGTGGTTAACTTGTCCAACAAAAAAAGTACCAGTCCGACATCCGAAATATTTGACATTGACAGGCTGGGTTAAAGCGCTGCTTCCATATATGGTGGTATGAATATTCGTAGTAGACTTGTCAAAAAGAAACCCCCTTAAAATGTTTTTAAATGTTATGTATTATAAGGTTTTATAAGATCAATATCATTGCTGGCCCAGAGACTATACATAATATATATTAGCTCCCAGTGAAGTAAACTGTATTTAAAAGTCTACGTCATAGTATATCCAAATAAACCGAAATTTTAGTACAATTTGTGTCTTTAATTACTTTAAGCAAAGTAAAAGCTGATAATATTCAGTGCAAATACAATTAGAACGAGCCATCCCCATAATTTGGTTATTTGTACAGAACCCTAGAATATAAAGTCAATATCTTTACCTACTACAAAATAATGGTAATATTACCCAAATACCTAAATGGAATGTCCTTATTTCCAAAACTAATAAAGTTAGATATTCCCAATGTGGTAGTTTTTGAAAGCCCTTTAATTTTTTTTAAAGTGTAATAAAATAATATGGAAATACTAGTGATAATATACAGGGTAGAATAAAAAGTGTTTTTTTTTAATGAACCCTGTATACTATATTACCAAGGGAAAGATCTTAAAATACTACATCTTACTTTATTAGTTTCGGAAATATGGCCATCACAATCAGGTATTTGAGTAATTTTTAAAGTACCGCCCTTTTGTAGTAGGTGAAGATATTGACTTTATATTCTAGGGTTATAAAGTACTCGTCAGGAGCTTTAAAATTATGTATTACTTGACCCCTTTTTTCATTTAAACCTTTTGACATTCGTGTTGGAGGGGAGGGAATAACCTTAAATAAGTAAATGTTTGAAATAAAAATGTGTCCCCCTAAAAATAAAAATTGACATATTGTAGGACTTTTTTATAAGTGTACAAATAAACAAATTATTGGAGGTGGCTCGTTTTAATTGGAATGCATTGTATTTGTCTGTATTTTTATTATTTTTTTTTATAAACATTTAATTATTATTAAATGAACTGGCCCGATACTGAACTTGAAGTCAAGACCTCCCCTGCCGGATTAGAGTTTAACCGTTGGCAGTCCTTTGTAATTAATGATTTTGTCATGTCAAGGTTCGAAAAATACTGACTACGAAGACTTTTTAATAGCTCTGCTATATCTGCTCATTCGTGTCCGTTACTAAGGGAGAAATTGACTAATTATGTCGTTCGTCAGATGGACACTCTTACGTTTGCTCAGCAGTTTCGCAAAAATTAATTCGGTTTATCTTGGAATAAAGCGTTTTGATTGACGGTGAAGCAAAAGGTTGATACCAATATACAGGGTGTAATTTAATTGATGGCTAAAAATACAAGGTATAGTTCCTTAGCTTATTTTAGAAAGAAAAGTTTTTATAAACATATGTCCTAAACGTCTAAACCTTTGAGATACAGGGTGTTCAACTTTCAAAAAATATATATATTTTTAAAATGTCCTAACTATTCTTTATCCAATTTTGTTTTAATTTGGCAATATAATTATTGACATTAAAGGAGTGATTTATTACTAACTTAGTTATATTTAATTAGTCCAGTGGCGTCTTAAAGGGCAACTGAAGAAATTTTTCCAATAAATAAACGGTACACCACTGACTGTGTAAATGTGTGTAAAATTGTTAGGCTTTCTTTAGATTAAGCAAATAAACATACTGCTTTTATGTAACTTAATTTTTTCCCGTATTTTGTTAAATTTGGGAGAAAAAAAACACTTAATTGTCTATTTTTAGACCATAAAAGAAGCACTGCTGAATCATTTTTTTTTAAATTAGGTTTTATAATTTTAAATCAGCAATTATGTAACAAAAATAATAAATACCTATTTAAATAAGGTTTATATCCAGTATAACACTTTTTACTAAAATAAGTGTTTTTGGAACTTTTGGGTTTTAAAAATTTTAACACCCTAAATCTCTATAGCTAAGACGTTTAGGAAATATCTTCATTTAAACTTTTTTCTAAAATAAGCAAGAAATCATACGCTGTATTATTAGCTATCAATAAAATTGCACCCTGTATTTACTTATTTTTATGGTATAGGTCTAAAAAAGGCTAAATGGCTAACCAGCCGAACGCAAATAAATTTTCAAAAATATTGTTATTCAAAAATGTAATAAAAAAGTTTAAGTTACCCTCTTTTGCTAAAGTAATGTTCTTGTTTTTTCTATTTTGTCATAATAAAAAGTATCTAAAAACTTTCACACAAAACTAGAAGGAGGTAATTTTCCAATGAAAATGCAAAAAAACGTTGTCCTAAACGTCCTACTTTTTGAACTATAAGCTGTTAAAAATTTAAAAATACAATTTTTTTAAAATAATTTTTATACTAATTTAAAATATTTGTACTTATTTGGAAAAAGGTCATTTATTAACGTACAGTTTGTCCGGATTATGTAGCAATTGCAGGGTAACTTGGTTATTAGAGACTTGTTATTTTTGCGATCTGTTGCTAGTTTTTCATGAAACAAAAGATGACACGAAAATATTTTTCATAGCCCCCGTCGCTTCTTATATACAGGGCAAAATTCTTTTTCTTTCCATTTTTGGACTCTCTTGTATATCAGTTGTCTTGTAACTTACAACAAAAATTAAAACTAATGTTAGTAGAAACTTTTACGTAAAATTCTAATCCTAAAAAGACTTTTAGAAATAAACCATTGCATCACCGAGTATCCTGACGAAAACCTATTTTTTTAAATATTTACTGAGTGTCAGAAAAACAAATAAACATATCTTAATTTACCTTAAAAATATGAATTTTACTTCAATTAAACTAGATTGCTAAATAGAACAGTACATTTTTATTTTATTTAGAATAGAAAATATTTAAAAAAAATATATTAGAATTACTTATTTTAAAAATACATGGTATACACTTTGCCCATGGGGTTATTTAGGAAATAAAATTCTAAGCACTTTTTTCTTATTAGTTTTGTGATCTAACCGCCCTTTCCGCAATTCCATCTTAATATTTTTCAAATTTTCCGCCATACCGCTGTTTACGTGACATACTGGTTATGTAAAAGTACTGCAACTCTTAAATATCATTGAAGCCGCCTAAGCTACATTTACCAAATTTTGTATCTGGAAAGTATCGAGCATGAAGAATTTAATAGTTATATCGGCACATTTGCCGGATTTACCAGTTTCATGCTAAACGTATCTTTTTCGTTTTTTAAATGGAATACCTCATTTATTTTTATTACAATCAATTGCGCAGTCCACATTTAATAAGTCCAAAATTCCATTTTAACTATAGCTGCTAAGATATGCGAACACCACACTTCGGGTATAAAACTAATAAAGATGCGCTAAAATATCTCTAAAACCATTTAAACTGGGTTTACAAATTTCTAACGTACTCTCTGCTAACAGTGTAGTGTATTATATCTCGGCAACTACTAGAGATATAATTTTAAGAATTTAAAACTTACTAAATTTGATCTGCCTAATTTAATGCAATAAAAATAAATAGGGCATTCTATTTAAAAAAACAATAAAAAATATGAGTAGCAGAAAACTAGGAAATCTGGCAACAGTGTCAATATATAACTTTTCAATTTCACATTAACACTTTAGAAATCAAATTAGGTGTGTAGTTTTAGCGGTTTTAAGGATATTTAAGAGTTGCGGTACTTTATTCTAACCCAGTATGTAAAACTCGATTTTCAGGTAATTAGACACGGAGGAGGATCGTTAGAAAAAAATGCAATTTTTCTTACGCTGAAAATCCCATATGATAAGATGTTTTGCCGGTTACTGTATAACACATTATTAGCGAATATGGCTGCAGGACTTTACCATAAAAGATTATTTTTGAAATAATGTAACACTGCAGTAAAGTAATATTACCACAAATAAATCCTGCTTCGATTGATGATTCAATTGCACAGCCTTACCTCAAACAGTAGTGTTGTTTATAGGACTGTCACTCGGATGTCGCCCCCGCTCATGAGTGGACGTTCGATATGCCCCTCGTACCGTGGTTTATGCGCGCTAGATTTATGTAGCGTTATGGCTAAATTTATGGGATTGGTTATTTAATCTGTCCGAGTCAGTGGCGTGTGCAAAGGAACAAATTTAGTTTGGTATATGGTCTAAATGTGTTTTAGGGAACATATTTTAGTTTTAGACAGGATATTTTATCGTTTTTTATACAGTGCGATTGTTTTACTTGAAATAAATTCAATAAATAAAATACAACCTATTTTTTGAAAAAAACGCTCGGTACGGCTGATTACTTTTTTGTCGCGCTCATTTTCCTAAAAAATATTTATACTGTGTGTCCAGAATTTAAAGTACCACGTTACTTTTAATTTTTTAAACTTAAATCCTGACTGAACTCTTGGTTTCTGTGCTAATCACCATGGATCCGGTACAGCCATTTCGATAAGGTTCTGTGAGGTAGGCAAAACTTGTCCGTGTTGTTTGATATCTAACATTAACAGCGAGAGTTCTTTTCTCTGCTTAACTTTTTGTATATTATTGCGGCATTTTTATCTTACTTGCCGACTTTGGTAAAACGCAATGTCGAATGTACTGAATACAATTTCAGTACGGCAAATACGTTGAGATATATATCTTACCGCAGAAGAATAATATTTGTTCTAGAAGAGGACTTTTAGATTTGTGTTTTTAAAAAGAAAAACAAAAAATACATATGATTCTAATAGGTATTTATTAATTTTTTTGGCAAAAAAGAAAAATAATATAAGAAAATACATAGAAACTCTGTTTTTTATCAACTTCAAGAAATTATTAGGCTTATTTACTAGATATATAGTTTTAATCAAAAAAGATTTAAAAAATAAATAACATTCCTTTTTTTCAAAATTATTACAACAAAAACCATTTTTTTTTTATGGAAATTTCTATCTTTTTTACTTTATCCTATTAAGTATCAAAAATAAGAAAAGTTTATATAAGGATGTCTACTCCAAAAATTTATAGTTTTTAAAATATTAATAATTGAATATTTACCTATTCTTAGAATGATTTTAAGCACGGCTTAGTTTGTCTTCCAGTTGGCCTTGACAACAAAATGCGGCGTCACAGCCAACTACCTCGTACTTAAATGCATTGTTAGAATAGAAAAATATTAAATCCATCATATTTGGAAAACTATACATTTTTGGAATAGACATCCTTTACAAACTTTCCCTTATTGTTAATGCCTAATAGGACATGGAAATATAAGATAGAGGTTTTAATTTGCAAAAATAGTATATACTTCTAGTGTTTTTCTCGTTATAATTTCTAAAGATTATTTTTTAGCACTCTCTATTTATTAATTGTAAAAATATCGATACAGTCTACTAAAGAAGTTCTTTCTTTACAAGGAACCCAACCCCAACCCATAATAAAGGCTTTTGTGTAGAAAAAATGATGGTTATGTAATTGTTTGCAAACGTCATTTTTGACATAAAATTTAAAATAAGTCAAAAACGATTGGACTTAGGTATAGAACATTATTTATAAATTGAGTTTAGAATTTTACGCAGAATCTAAAAAATAATTAATATATAGGGTGTTTTATTTAAAATAAGGAAGTTGACTTTAATTTAGATGTGGTAGAGCTGTCAAAATATTTTGGTTGTATGTTCCTCCCTGAGTTTATAATGTCACCAAAATTTTCTAAACTTTCCAAAGCTTACTTCTCGAGAAATCAATCGCGGCCATTTCCCGGGGGACACCCTGTGTTTACTTATTCTGAAAAGTGGCCAATGCGCCAGAAATATATCTATTCTAACAGCCATATTAATAGCAGTGGTAAAAAGGTGTTATTATGCAAAATATGCAATTTGACGTGGGCGCGAGTTCATCACATAAAACTTTAAAGGTCTTATTTTTTAGTAATTATTTTATTTGGTTGTTTATGATTGGAAAGTTACTGTGTCAAAAGAGCTACATTTCTACAACCTATTTTTAATTCAATACTTTTGCATGAATCTGCGTCAAATTTGGATTTAAACTTACTTCTAAAACTTTTGTTGTCCTAAAATGTTTTCTTAAGGAAAGACGCAAAAAAAATGGAATAATTTTAAAATCTACACTATTACTATCCAGGTAAACCTACTGTTGTTAACAATACTAAGTTAATATTATTAATAACTTTTGCAATTGTTTGGCCTAGAAATTTGAAAAAGTGGAAAATTTGGTTTCTTCATAATTCTATTAATAGGGTATTTAAAAATATCATCCTATTTTTTTAAATTCGAATTATTTTTAGAATTACATTTAGTGACGTGGCAACTAAACCAGTTTGAGGAAATGACTGTAATAATCGACAATTGGAGGGGAGCTATCCGTATAAATAACTTCCTCTCCTTCTTTCCATAATAGTTAACAATATGTCAAGTTCTAGTCAACCGATTTACCTAAAATTTGGAATAAATAATCTTTAAATAGCTCTCTGTCGTGAAACCAACATAAACTTATCATTTTAAATTTGTCATATTTTTAAAAAAATTAAAAAAGCTTTAAAACTAGAAAAAAAAGAACCTTTTTTTTTAAAGAAGCCATCAATTTATGAAAAACCTTTTTTTTCAGTTTTGGTTCAGTTCTGCCATAATGACATTCGTTTTATTCAATAATTTGACAATTTTTTGTTTTTTAAATCACCATGACGATAGAAATCATGGCGACGACGACATGGCGTTTTATTTTCTCCCTCCACTTCAAGAACGCATACCATAATTTTTTTTATTATATTTATGTACTTTTTTTATAATTTAAAAAATTGTAAGAAATGGATAGTAAAAATATCTATTGTATTCATTGACAAAAAATGCTTGAAATTTGGGTCTATAGACTAGAATAAATAAAATTAATATAATTTAAATCTTACAAACTTGCTTAGTGTCATTTGTCATTTGAAAATTTATGCGTTTAACATGTACTTGTTTGATTTTTAAATTTTAAGAACCTTAAATAAAACAATATTGACCAAAAATTGGGCCAGGTTTAATGTTTCTTCCATTTAACAGATTATTGGAACTACGTTATTCTTTTATCGATTTTATTTAAATACCAAACACATTTCGTTTTTATTTGGAATGTAAAAAAATGTATTTAAAAGTGTCGGTTATAACCCGTTTTTATTATATAATTAAAATATGTTTTTATTATTTACGAACTGCTCTATACAGGGTGTCTACAGATGATGATTCGGGAAAGATATAAAGTATCAAAAATTTAATATGGTTTTTGGTTTAAAGAAAAATACCAATGGATGAAGGTATGTGCATTGTTATATTTGACTAAATGGGGTTTTGCAGGGTTAAATTAGAATCCGCTCTTAGTTTTTTTGTTAACTCTACGGCTACACCTTGACACATTTAAAACAAAATAACTTATTTGAGTCATTCTGTTCTAATTTTTAAATAAAAATATTTATTTTTGTGGTGAAAAACCTTAGCAAAGAAAAATCACCACCCTGTATCTCAAAAGTTAAGCCATTTATGTCATAGGTTTATTTAAACTTTACATTTAATATAATTTTGACATTTTTACTACTGATTAAAGATTAGCATTTTATTTTAAACTAGTGGTGTAACTAGGTCCACAGGGGTCCTGGGGCAAAAAATTACACTAGGGCTCTAAATATAAAACAGCGTTGAATTTAGAAGGGTTATTCCTGGAGAGAGAGTTTCTCTTAACTCCAAGGGCTCTCCTGAACTTAAGGGCCCCGGGGCACTGCTCCGCCTAGCGTCATAGTAGCTACGCCACTGTTCTAAACCATCCTGTATAGTTTAGTCGTCTTTGCCATACAAAAAAGTATTTTTATCTTCTGATATCTTAAAAACGACTCTTTAAATCAGATTTTACTATGTATACGTACTACGTATGTTGTTGGTTAAAGTGACCCAAAAATGTTTTATTTTAAATGTGTGGCTAAGTAATAATTCTATTTATTAAAATTAAAATTTGGATTCAATTTTTGACACTCTGTATTTCTCCGGGTTCATTCACATTGAGACACAGTTAAGTTGGTTTTGGCACTTTTTAAAGACAACCTTGTATATTTTAATGTCTATCGTATAAAAATGACCTGTAACGGTATAATATACTACAAGTAGGCCAAAATACTCTCGTATCATATAGAATTTTCATCCATACCACTTTATGCCGAGAACATGCAATTCAAACTGGCATTGTAGATGGCGAAAACTTGTTAAGCGAACTAAAAATAGGCAATATTTCCCAACGGTACAAAGGTGAAAGGATGTAAATAGGACGTCGCAATAAGACTCCTAAGAGCTCCTGGACCTATTCTGAGAAGCGGCTGGTCCTGACAGATAACGCTATCTCTCCCTCGGCAAGGCCATTAGTGCTTCAACAATGGATTGTCGTTAGCACCCCCGACGGTCCCCTAAACAGGTGTTACTGTCACAATGTATTGGCTGTATCATTAATGAGGCGCGTTTTTTTATAATAAAAGCGTTTTTAATTTCGAGATAATATAGTCGCGAGTATATAAAAACATAGTTCAAATTAATAATATTTAGTTAATATTTAGGAGTAAGAAAAACTAAAACCACGCTTTTAAAGCACATCAAACAAAAAAATATTAAAAAATAAATCTTGAAACAATACTAAACAAAAATACTATTATAATTGTAAAAAGCGTGAGGCGCCCGATATACGAAACCATGGCACAAAGAGTGTTTTTAGTTTAATGTGTTTTAAAAGCGTGTTCTTTAGTTTTTTAACACTATTATTAATTGTTACTACACACGACCAGTGAATCTGCACTCGTACTCTGTAACTCGATAGAAAAAAAAATCCTAAAATTTTCATATGATTTACATTGTATAGAAAGGAAATTTCTTTTATATTGAGTTACAGAGTGCGGGAGATGGCTTGTTAAAAATCCATGCGTTCGGTTACAGATCTGTACTAGACTTTGTACATTGGTTTCTGACAGTAATATAACAAAATAAAGATGACGTTGTCTCTACCTCGGCAAAGTCATTATTGCACCCCTGCCTCCGACGCGACGGTCCGCTAAGCGGCTGTTACTGTCAGAATGTTTTGGCTGTATTAATTACTCAAGAAGCAAGCTGACATCTTATTGACGTTTCTTTTGGTCAGCAAAAACGTCATAAGATGACGACACATTAACGTTAAAATGACCTCCCGAAGTCACAGACAAAAGACGTCCTGTTAATGACGTCATAATGACGGTCTTTAAGAGGACGAAAAATTAACGCATGTACTTTTTTTCAAAAGCTAAAATAATACGATATTTTATTTAGTGAATTTATATTTTTAATATTGGAGTAAGCATACCTGATAGTTAATAGGTTTTCCATAAAGACGGTGTTGGATGGATGTGGTATCTCACGTCATGACAACTAAATTTATTAGTACTTACCTAGAAAGTATTTTTAACAAGCAGTCAAAACATTCAACAAAAGTGAAATAGGAAAAAACTCTTAACTGCTTGCAATTTCCTTGCACAGAAAGGTCGCATCTCTCGGGATACTGTCTAACCTGGAGATGCAGATTTTTTACACTAGCTGAAGTTATTTCTTACGTATTTTTATCGAAGCTAATTGAGTGGTGATCTCAGACCGGTCTCAAACTATTTTGGTTCTTATTGGTACGATGTAGGCGATAACAACAAACTCCATAAAATTCCTATAAGAAGCAAAGATTTTAAATAAATAAAGCAGTTTATTGTCCATTACGCCCTCTAGGGGTAGAGTTTTTTTTCAATTTCAATATTGTAAAATTATTAGTCTTATTTTTCTGTCATATGATATTTCGGTTGGATTTTGACACGAATCCTATAATGTCACAAAATTTTTCTGGCCAGTTTTCTAAACCTGCCGCATTTTTATGAGCTAGTATGACAAAAAATGACATTAAAAAGACGTCACTTCAATGACGTCAAAAACATCAGTAAAATGACGTTTAAATTTCGTCATAAATTTGGTCTGATGACGACTTATGACCAAAAGTGACAAAAAATGACAAAAAAATGACGTCATAATAACTTCAGCTTGCTGCTTGAAAGGCTTGCTTTTTTTTATGAAGTCAAACAAAGTTTGTATTTCATGCAAAATTTTATTAAATAGCGTGGCAAAGCGCTTTCGGCCTAAGGCCATCATCAGTGCCTCCTGAAAGTAAGCAAATTTTTTTGTAATTACTTATAATTTGAATATTTTTCGATTTTTTTATATTATTTATAAATCCTTCAATCTTAGGTGTTTTATCAAAAGTTAAGTTTGGACAACTTTCAAGCAAACCACCCCAGGTAAACTAATGTTCTAAGGAATCGTTGTACTTTAAAATTGCAAAACCTTTAAATGAATGTAAAATTAGAATTAAAATTATTAAAAATTAAAAGTTAACTATTTTATTGAGACAAAAGGTAAATCCTAGATTTTTTACTTACTTGTCAAGATTTGCACAAGAGATTTGAAAACAAAAGGAACACATAGTGTAGTAAAATAGACAATCAGTTTCACATGTTACAAATATTAAAACTTATATTAAAATAAAATAAAATAAAATCTGATCAAGCAAGTTCTGAACAAGACCATGCTGTCTTTGAAGGGTAGACATAATGAAGTATGACAAATAACAAAAATCAAACTGTATTAGACGCGGGATATTTGAAATTATATTAAGGTTGGTGTGTAGAAATTTTTTTTTTTTTTTTTATTATTTTTTGATTTTACTTTGAATTATAAATGTCAATTAGAAACTTAATTTTTGAACGCATTAAAGTGTTTTAATGATGGTTTAATTGTAAAGAACAATTATGATAAATGTAGTTCTTTTCATTTTTATTAAGGTGAGGCAAGTGTGTATTGCGCAATATAGAGTTATATAATCAAGCTTAATCAAATCAACATCCAAGGTCAACAGAACTTTAAACTATACATCCCAACGGTTTAGAATTTTTAAAAAATTAGGATCTTTAATTGAAGTGACCCAACAAATATATACAAAATATAAAATGTAAATAATTAAAAATTATAAAAAGCTTAGGCATCATGCATATAAATTATCTTGGTTATATGACCATCATAAGTCATAAAGGATTTTTTTTTATATCAATAAGTTCTGTGTGTGTATATGAACCATTGTTGAGGATAGATGGATATTCCAAGACCTGAGCAATGCATGATGGATGCAATACCCCGAGTTATCATCATAGAGTGCAAAAATTAATGGAAAGGCTCAAAGTTGTCAGTTTGACCTTTCTTTAGCTTAAAGGGTGAGATTTATTGTTTAATAAATACTACAAGGATAGTCAAAAATGTCTATGAATACATACAAGATTAAATCATTAATTAATTAGTCTTTAAGACGTCTATGTAGAGGAATGAATGATCTATTTAGGCAAGTCTGAACGTTGAGGCAAGATTTATTTGATTCCACTTCTCTACCGATTTCGATATCCTTGAGGAAATCCAAACGGTCAAAGTTTTAGAAGAAATGTTATGTAGTATTTGTGAATTTTTATGAGGGCTAAAATTATGATTGGTATACCAATACTGAGAAATTTTACTATTTACTTTATTATCCAAAAAAAGGTATAGCTATGTTATATGCGATTCTCACCATAAGTCACGTACAAGTCACGATGTCCTTGGTTCCCATGGTATCAGGTTTCATCTCCGAGAAAGCCATATCAGCAAAACCAGCCAAGATGCCTGTTCCCAGCCAAGTCAGCATTCATTTTAGTATAAATACAATTCTGTCTTTAGATTTAAGTTAGTATAGAAATAATTGTCTTACTCGTTATTATGTTAGTTTAGATTTTGAATAAAATTATTTTTTAAAAAGTGAATTTTAAGTGAAGTGATATAACAGCTATATATTTATTTTCATTGGTGTTTTTTTTTGACAAAAAAGCGGTAATAATTTCGGGGATACTATAGTCGCAAGTATACAAAAGCATAGTTTACATGGATAATAATTGGTTGAAAATAGTACAGCTAATGTAAGGTTAAAAAAATATAGAACGGAAGCTTTCACGGTCTTGTTTAACTGAGGAATCTTGGTTTATGGGTTTAAACCGCGTCAATTTAAAATCGTTTACCGACGTATTGAATTTAGTGTTTTAATTTCTTAAAGTAAAACACCTTAAATATACCTCGTGCAATCGATAGCAAAATGCCGGAAAACGATTTTAATTTGTCTTGGTTCAAACCCAGGAACTAGGATTCCTCAGTTTAAAAAATTCTTTAAATATTACACTGGGGGAAAAATTAAAGGATTAAAAAAAAATTTTTTTAAAGATAGCTTTTAAAGCCCAAACTTTCTGGTTATGGTGTCTTATAAAAAAATAAGCTACACGCGCAATCCTAATGAATACCGAAAAAAAAATGGATGCATTTTCTTGTTTTTGGTTTATGAATTTTATCCAACGTCACCACTATTTGGTAAGATAATTTGTTTATATTATAGCACAGATTTACATTTATTTAAAATAATCCTGTTTTTTTTTAACCATCAATATTTTAGCAATTTTTTATTGCCCAAGAAAATTGACGAGGGCTTTTAAATCATTAATAAATTTTCTACAAAAGTCAGCCACGGTGTTTTGGATTTTGTACATCAATTTAAAAAATTAAGAAAAAAAGGCTTTTATGGCTTTTTGATAATCGGGTGCTAAATTAAATATATCGAGAAAACCACCAGCGTTAAGTGTGCCTTTCACCGTTCAGTATGCTTACAAAACCCCACAAAAATTCGATTTAATTTACTTTACATTAAGCCTTTTTTGTTTTATTCGATCGAATTTTTAAAAACGGATAACTATTTTGACTTTACCTGATCATAATCTTTAATAAGTTTTTTTAAATATTATTATGTGTTTTTGATCATAAAAGTGTTAAAATTATGAAAAAATCCAGTTTTTTTCAATGGGTGGTCCCATAAAAAAATAAAGTTAGAATCGCGAGAGAGAAAGGTACTAGACTTATTTTTTCGGCAAGGCGGAATCCAGTTTTTGCGGCAAAGCTGAGTCTAGTAAGGCATATGCTCATATAAATAGGCATATGTCCAGATAATAAAGCAAAAAAAAGGAATCAGGGGAGCATTTAGTATCGACAACCTTGGGGTAAAATTTGCACTTTTCACCGACCAAAAGGAGGAGGTTCACAATTCGCCGCGTATGTTTTTTTGTGTGAATAGGTCTGTTCGTAGAGAAATCACATACTAATCAGCGCCAATCAAATTTTACAAATACGTCTTATGATCAGTTGGCAACCCGTCACCTGACTAAATAATAATACCCGATTGGCGCTGACTAGATTGTGATTTCTCTACGAACAGGCCTTATGTTACTCGATTACTCTGTTGTTTGTGGAATGATTTTAAAAATTATTTTTTTATTTGAAAGAGTGCATTTTCGCGGTGGTACCATAATAAAATAAAGTCAGGATCGCGGTAGGGAAAGGTACTAGACCTATTTTTTTCTCTCTGCCATACATAAGAAAGATTAAGGGCGCATCCAGAATCGAGAACCTTGGGGTAAAATTAAACCTTTTCACCAAACTAAAAGACAAGCGAATAGCTGCAGCCCTGTGTGTATCAAATTGTTGATCCGTAGGTTTATCGATTTATAAGCTTTTGACAAATATAATGTATTTTACCAATCTACAAGTGGTTGGCTGCAGCCCCGTGTGTATCGATTTATCGCAGCCCCTTGTGCATCGATTTATAAGCTTTTGATAAAAAATATAAGGAACTGAAGACAGAGTATAGGTAAGGGTCATGGTTAATTCTGGTTGGTTAAATCTTTTTTTAATTCCTTAATTAAACCTCTATTGCTGCCAAAAGCTTATAATTCGATAGACGCTGCAGCTAACCGCTAAAAGAGGTACTAGTAGTGTTGTTTAGTGAATATTTACCGATTTAATTGTAATAATAAGAAACCAAAAAGCTAAAAATAATCATAAAAAATTGAACCGACTTAAAAAATAGTAAAAGTCACCAAAAAGTTAGAAATAATAAAAATAATATACAAAAATAATTAAAAAAGGAAGTCGGGTAATAACATATGTGCTCAATTACTCAATGTTAATATCTAAATAAACAAAAGATTTTATACTTTTATGTAATATTACCCGACTTCTTTTTTAATATTTGTTTTTATTATCTTTAACTTTTTAGTGACTTTTACTAATTTTTTGAAGTCGGTTCAATTTTTTTTAAATTAGTATTAAAAGTACCGTTATTTTATTCTAGTAGGTGAAAGTATTGGCTTTATGTTCTAGGTTTATAAAGTACTCGACAGGAACTCTAAAATGATGTTGCCATTTATTTTTTTTTCAAAGAAGGCGCCAAGCCGCTATTTTAAAATTTTAATTATCAATTTTACTTTTAAAATATAGTATTTATGCATAAATTTTATATCCAAAAACTGTTTTAAAGAAATGCTTTTTTTGCCCACAACATGGACTCTCCATTATTACAGTGCAAGTATATCCTTCGAATGAAATTAACTGTCAATATTTATTGAAATGGCGGACGTGAATCAACAGTGGCAACATAAGGCAAAAGAAGAAATTGTAGCTCGTTGGATTCCCAATAATAAAATACACAACTAAATGAAATTGGTTCTTTCATGTGGGATAAACAATAGAACAGATTAGTTACAAAACAAACCTGACTTTTTAGTAAAAGAAATCACGAAAGTACTTATCAGTGGCTTTAAACAGTTTTTAACCAGTTATTTATCATTAAACGATAAACTCTTATGCTTTTAACAGT